>CAWUFW010011638.1:0-180000 GCA_963921515.1 Calotriton arnoldi
CCGCCGCGGACGGATTATTGTGGCGGTTCATCGTAATGTGTGCGGCGTTTTTCCCGGTGGCCATGCGGGCGGTTTTTTGCCGGTATGTTTTTCCGACCGCCATCGTAATCGACCCCTAAGTCAAGGAAGGTGCTGGACATTAAACATATATAAATTACTATTCCCACTCCAGTAAGTATTAACTAAAGGAAGGTGCTGGACATTAAACATATATAAATTACTATTCCCACTTCAGTAAGTATTAACTCAGGGAAGGTGCTGGACATTAAACATATATAAATTACTATTCCCACTCCAGTGAGTATTAAGTCAGGGAAGATGCTGGACACTAAATATATATGTTTTACAATATTAACAACTTTACCATTTTCCCCTAATAACCCAACATCCCAGTACTAAAAACAACTTACTATTTATATTTATAAATTACTTTTTTTCTTCTAATTATTTGCAATTTTTTAAATTTCTACTTAATAAATATTTTTAAAATATTATTTAAATAACACTTCCCACCTTTATCCCCTAATAACGAAACATCCCCTCCTAAAACAAAACATATATTTTAACTTTTTAATATAAATTTCGTTTTTTAAATTATTTTCTAATTTCTAAAAATTTTAAATTCATATCTAAATTTACACTGATATCTTTAAAATACTGCACACCCTTATCCCCTAATGACCCAACATCCCACTACTAAAAAAAAAATATATTTTAAATTTTTAATATAAATTTCGTTTTTTAAATTAATTTCGATTTTCTCAAATGTTTAAATTAATATCTAAATTTAAAATAATATTTTTTAAATACTCCCCACCCTTATCCCCTATTAACCCAACATCCCGCTCCTAAAAGAAAACATATATTTTACATATTTAATATAAATTTCGTTTTTTAAATTAATTTCAAATTTCTAAAAATTTTAAATTAATATCTAAATTTACACTAATATCTTTTAAATACTTCCCACCCTTATACACTAATAATCCAACATCCCACTACTAAAAGAAAACATATATTTTACATTTTTAATATAAATTTCGTTTTTTTAAATTAATTTCGAATTTCTATAAATTTTCTATTTAATATATGAATTTACACTAATATTTTTAAATTACTCCCCATCCTTATCCCCTAATAACCCAACATCCCGCTCCTAAAAGAAAACATATATTTTACACTATTTAATATAAATTTCGTTTTTTAAATTAATTTCAAATTTCTAAAAATTTTAAATTAATATCTAAATTTACACTAATATTTTTTAAATACTTCCCACCCTTATACACTAATAATCCAACATCCCACTACTAAAAGAAAACATATATTTTACATTTTTAATATAAATTTCGTTTTTTAAAATAATTTCGAATTTCTATAAATTTTCTATTTAAATATGAATTTACACTAATATTTTTAAATTACTCCCCACCCTTATCCCCTAATAACCCAACATCCCACTCCTAAAAAAACCCATATATTTTACACTTTTAATATAAATTTTATTTTTTAAATTAATTTCTAATTTCTAAAAATTTAAAATTAATATCTAAATTTACACTAATATTTTTAAAATACTCCCCACCTTTTACCCCTAATAACTAAACATCCCGCTCCTAAAACATATATTACAATTTTTTTATATACATTTTCACACTAATATTAATACATTTTTAATAATACAAAATTAATAACAATACATAATATTTCATTATTCACTAAAAATTAATATTTTACAGTTTCTATATTTTTTTTCGATATTTTTTACAATACTAACAATTTGATATTATCTACTTACGATATTACTTATTCGATATTTTGTACTTCGGTATTTTTTAAGGAAATAAAATAACGATATTTTTGATTACGATATTCATGTATTCGATATTATCTAACATTCGATATTGCAACTTCGATATTACTACAATTCGATATTTATCATTCGATATAATGTCTATTCACCTAGACATCAGCAGTGGTATATATTAGAACATTGAAATGCTCTGAGCACCATTCAAGACAATGGAGTGGATCTGGCAGGGTCAATAATGGCTGCCCCAGCATCGCAATGTTTTGCTTTTCTGTTTCTCTTTTTTTTACTTTAGAACATTCTACCCTCAGTGGGTGGAATGTTCTAATATCTAATAGCCCTTCTGACTCGTGCTATAACGGTTGTTAACGGCCCACTCCCTCACTAAAGGTGAGACACAGGCCTATAAAATAACTTGGGTTAAAGGCCTTTAATAACCAGTATCGCCCTCATCAATGGGCTAAAATACTATATTAGAACATTAGAACGTTGGAAGCTCCTCTGAAGACAAAAGGAGGAGAGGACCAATAACGACTGGTATATATCTTCTGCTCCAACATATCAATGTTTGTCTTTCTGTTTCCCCTGTTCAGTTTAGAAGTGTCTACCCTCAGTGGGTCCAGTTTTGTAATAGCATTATAGCCCTTTTGCTTCGAGCTACACCAGTCATTAAAGGTCATCATATATAGGCTGTCATCATATATAGGCTGTTGCCGGTAATTAAGTGCTTGGGATCGGTTAATTATCTGATCCTACAATTATGGGCCTGACACATAGGTGAATGCCAATAATGAGGGGGTGGGCAATGCTGCTGCGGTTTTTTCACTACAAGTAAGGAAAAAGGCTTTCATCACCCACAACTCAAAATAAGGAGCACAGCAGGAGCTTCCTCTCACTGGGAGCTTAACAACCGAAAGCGGACATAGGATAAAACATCACAATTCCCCTGCGTAACATCTCCTGCTTCATCTCCATAATAGCTGCCAATTCACACACAGCTCTCTGAGCTCCACTTCTTGCCTTGCTGAGGTAGAAGCCCAATCAAGTACAGAAAAGTACAACAAAATTAAATAAACTTCCATGTATATTTGTTTTATGACACTGACATTTGGGGGTCGATTCCGATTCGGGCCGGAAATCTCTCCGACCGAGCCGGACCCGGAGAGATTTCCGACCGAATCGGACCCGTGCAGTCCGACCGAACGAGTACGATGCGCACGTATGCCATCGGACCCGAGTCGGTCGGACTCCCATTGAAGTCAATGGGAGCCGGTCGTACAACGCGTACGCGGGCTCCCATTGACTCAATGGGTGTGAGGCGGACAAGGGCGCCCCCTACAGCGTGTACGCGGCGAAGCGACTCGCGCCGTACACGCACAGGTAGGGGGGACCCATGGGTCCCCCCTGTGTGCGACTCGCGCGGCTGTGCGTACAGGGGGGTCCGACACGGACCCCCAAAGTACGGCTCCGACAGCTCTTTCGAGCCGGAGTGCGCGGCTCGGTCGGACTGCTCGCGGCGCGCATCGTACTTACCCGGCCGGGAAACGTCTCCATTGCGCGGTGCGAGTCGAGTCCGAGCGAGTCGGTCGGTGCGGTTCGAGCCGGGAACGAGTCGGTCGGAGCGGTCGGGACGCCCGGACGAGTCGGTCGGCGAATTCGCATCGTACTCGCTCGGCCGGACCCGCGTACGATTCGGTCGGGAAACAGGGCTCCGAATCGGATCCGGTAAAGCCGAATCCGATTCGGAGCCCTACCGGCCGAGATCGGAATCGGCCCCTAAGTCTCCTTCATGAATACAGCTGTTTTTCCAGTGCCTGGCTTGGGATGAATTGTGGATGGGGTGCGTTGTGTTCCACCAGGACAGTGGAGGAACGTTGGAAGCTGGCAGATAAATAATGCTCCTACAAAAAATCTATTCCTCTTTTGCTTCCATTCCGAAAGGCTCTTAAGACCTGGCTTTTCTCGGTCTAGCATCTATCTGGTTTTCTTCTCCTTTCCATCTCTCTTCGGGACGGTCGGTCTCTAGAGCCTTGATGCCTTAGGGTAATTGTTGCGCTCTACAAATTATAAATCAAATCAAATCAAATCCTTGAGCAGGCCTATATCTCAATCCTCGGGTATAATCATTAAATAGCCCCCGCCACTGGTCGTATGGACCATTTTTCGTTGATAAAGAGAACTGGTGTGGGTTTAAAAATTCATTTTTCAATTTCTCAGATATGTCAATTTTATTCAGTAAGGATTAATCTATAGGCATTAGCATTAAAAACGAGCATATTCAAATAATTGATATTTCGATATAAGATAAAATAACACATTAGTCAGAATAATAGTAGGTATTATTACAATACAACAAGCGTGTTCCATAAAGGAAATTCTCTAATCCAAATTCATTTGGAATACTGAGAGAAAAGGTGTCAGTTCACATACCCAATAAAGAGTTCTGATGAGGGAATCAATGCACAAGCATAAAGCTTTGACATATCAGACTGGAAATTATTCAAAGTCAGAAATCAGCAGACATAAAGGAAATAGGCCATATAACCTCTCGTGTAGAGAATTCTAAGAAACTCATAGCAGAATGTCGGGAAGGGAATTTAGAATCCATCTAGCTACTCTAGGAACACGCACAAATATAAACACAGAGGGGCTTATTTACAAGCCTCATGCGCCACTTTTGCGTCATTTTTAACCGGGGAAAAGTGACCTACGGGTGGCGCAAGAGGCTTGTAAATAAGCCCCACAGTATTCTATGTTGCAACATTATTTTCTTTCTCATTCCGAATCCTCCAATAGAATGTAAACTCCTGGGAATAAGCAAACTCCCCAGGTTCACATGCTGGTACAGTAGACTTTCAGGCATTGGTCCTTGAAAAGATACATCATTGATGTTTTGCGGTCCAGACTGTGCTTCTCATGAATCATTATTCCTGTTGCCTCCTCTCCACCTGGTGAGAACTCACTATCAGTTGTTAAAACAAACACCTATTCACTAGCTAACAGGAGGCTCCTGGAAAAATACAACATCTGTAATAAAAAGAAAAAACATTGTTTGCAAACATCTCTTCCATGTGAAAAACAGGCATTTTAGTATTAATGCATTATTTTCAGTTAACATGGCATCAACAGTCAGGCTAACCTAAATCAGCACTTTTATTTATTTGTAGACCTATAACATTTAAGTATGATTACCTACTACAAATTTTGCATTTACATACATTTTAATTAAACGCAAGGTTTGCATATTAGTAACAAAAGCATTTTGTTAGCTAATACAATTAGCTTCAACAGGGAAACTGTAAAAAGTAAGTTATGGATGTGCAGCTATCAATCTTGCATGATGAGAATTGACAGTGTAAGTTTGACCTACAGCCAGATATTGGGCCCAATGTTACACACAGGAAGAAACAATGGCGGAGGTACTGCATCCTGCATGGTCCACCATGTCTGCATGATTGTATTGGTAAAGGGAACAGAAAAACCCACTTGATTTGCTGGACAGTTGCCTAATTTTCAAAGCAGTATTTAACTTTTTTTAGAATAGTTTGTCTCACCATGTACCTACGCAAATGTTCAAAGCAAACAATGACTTTTGCCAACCAAGAGGTCGCATCCTCCACTGTTCTGTTAACAGCAACACAGCGAAAAATACTACTTCAGATTTTCTACTTTTGATCTTTATTAGAAGCTTGCATGGTTGAATTACCTTGCCATGGTTTCAACATTTAAAGGTCATGTGGGCATAGATCACATATATTGATTGTGAATTAACTCTGTATTGAGTCTTCTTTTTTAATGGTTTTGCCTTAATTGTGCTGTGCAGCAGAGCCTTGAGACAAAGGGGCCGATTCCGATCTCGGCCGGTAGGGCTCCGAATCGGATTCGGATTTACCGGATCCGATTCGGAGCCCTGTTTCCCGACCGAATCGTACGCGGGTCCGGCCGAGCGAGTACGATGCGAGTCGCCGACCGACTCGTCCGGGCGTCCCGACCGCTCCCGACCGACTCGTTCCCGGCTCGAACCGCACCGACCGACTCGCTCGGACTCGACTCGCACCGCGCAATGGAGACGTTCCCCGGCCGGGTAAGTACGATGCGCGCCGCGAGCAGTCCGACCGAGCCGCGCACTCCGGCTCGAAAGAGCAGTCGGAGCCGTACTTTGGGGGTCCGTGTCGGACCCCCCTGTACGCGTAGCCACGCGAGTCGCACACAGGGGGACCCATGGGTCCCCCCTACCTGTGCGTGTACGGCGCGAGTCGCCTCGCCGCGCACACGCTGTAGGGGCGCACTTGTCCGCATCGCACCCATTGAGTCAATGGGAGCCCGCGTACGCGTTGTACGACAGGCTCCCATTGACTTCAATGGGAGTCCGACCGACTCGAGTCCGATGGCATACGTGCGCATCGTACTCGTTCGGTCGGGCTGCACGGGTCCGATTCGGTCGGAAATCTCTCCGGGTCCGGCTCGGTCGGAGAGATTTCCGGCCCGAATCGGAATCGGCCCCAAAGTGTTATGTTTTCATTTACAGAAACAATTCATGACATGTTGCCATGGAAAACATAGTGTTTTGTTGCTAGAAAGGACACCTAACATCTGCATAGCTAAAGGCTATAAAGAGCCCCCTTGCAAACTTAGCAGATGGATAAAAATCTAACAGATAAAAATAAAAAAAATCACTCCAACAAACAGGAACAACGACCCCCTCCTGAAAGAGCACATGACAGCCTCTAACCCCCATTGATTTTGCCTTAGCCATCCTAACATACAAGATGATCCTGCAAACAAACGGAAGCAGGGAACTCTGGGTAGTTCCCATGTTTAGGTGGAGAGTCGCTCCTTTATATGAAGGCCCCCTACAACACCACCAACACACTGAATCTGCTCACCTCATGTTTATTTTTCTAGCAATGTTTTTAAGCATAGTGTTAGCACAGTGCCATCCACACTGAGCTAGAAAGTGACAAAGCCTTTTGCCATTTTTCCAGCCGAGTCTTTAAGCACAGGATTAGCTAGTGCCATCCACGTCAAGCTGGAAAATGACAAAAGCCTTCTGCCACTCCAGGCACAGTATTACAGCTTTACATTGGTTAGATTTCACCCAAGCCTTCCCAGAATAAATAAAAACATCCCCTGACATGTTGTGCTCTAGTTAGAGCTCATCAGAGAGATATAGCTTTGTACAGACACAAGAGAGCATCCAGTATAAGTCAAGACAATACCCTCTCAGGCTTAAATTGCTGCATAAATTATGCAACAAATGAAGCAGGGAACTCTTGGTCGTTCCCATGTTTAGGTGGAGAGCAGCTCCTTTATATGGAGCACCCTACAACACCAACAACACTCTGAATCTGCTCACTTCAAATGTTTGTTTTTCCAGCAAATTTTTTAAGAATAGGAATAGCACAGTGCCATCCACGCTGAGCTAGAAAGTGACAAAGCCTTTTGCCATTTTTACAGGAGGGAGTAGTAGAAGGCTTTTGTCAGCTTTTGCTAAACAAAAATGGCAAAAGGCTTTGCCAGTTTCTAGTTCCGTGTGTATGGCACTGTGCTAGCTGGGTATGAGAGCATCCTCAGAGCAGCTGCAAGAGCAGAGCTTTCTGCCGATAAGGATTGAGATACAATTCCAAGGATTGATTGGTTTTGAGTAAAGAATCTATTTGGCATGGTCATCTGGTGTGGCAGAGTGTTTAGAATCAATCCATATATATGTGATGTGGGTTATAAAAATTAAAGTGGTCTCTGTTCAATGTTTTATATAAAGAATCCATAAGAATAAAGTTACAGAGAAGTGTGATGAGTTATGGTCAGTGCATTGCGGATTTTTGCTTTGCATTCAGTTTGGGAGGAAAGAAAGGTCGATCAGCGGTTACTTTGAGAAGGCTATTATGACCAGAGGAATGAGATGGAGAACAGCGGAGACAACATTTTGTAATAATTAGGTGGGCAGGATGACTGGCCATAGAAGCTTAAGGAGTTGGCAAATGCAAAATATAGAGAGTAAGGGGAAAGTTACCTGGTAGTAGCATAATCGCAGATTTGTAACTTTGATGTAGTAGACAGGAAAAGTTGCATGAATGGGGAGATTGCTGTCATGTGGGGATGTTCATGTGCAATACCTTTGGCTGGAATACGGTTTCAGAATGAACAATAATTGATTTTACAATAGTTTAGTCACTGATATTTTGGCTACAGTATATTCTAACACATTACTGAACATTTTGCATTAATTACAAACATATGCAATCAGGTAGATTCAAATATCTTTGGTAACAACTGTAATACAGCTGGCACCCCGGCAAAGCCATAACCATAAATCACTGTACCCCTATACATATGCCACAACAGACACAATATCACCATATAAGTGGTGTCATTGTTAATAAGGCTGACCTACTGGCTTTGTCAGGGTGTCACCACATCAGAAAAATCAGCAACATTTTATTCTACACTATTGCAACACAATTGAAATCAATTGGGACAGTTCCTCCATTCAATACATTTAATAATCCACAATTGCAACACCATTCAAGACAATAGAGATAGTTCCAGTATTTAATACTGTTCATTATAATGTAAATGGTGGCATTGTCAGCCTTTAGATTATCAACAAAACATTGTGTTGAAAAACACATGCCCCAGTTCTACTTTTACTAGGTTGTTACTGCAGCTTTAGGACCCACCAACAGAGACCCCTGCACACAAAACCTCTGTACAAACATAGAGATTTTAGGAGTGCTTTGAATTCAAAATAAACCTCTCCAGTCGGTCAGGAATTGATTCCACTGGGAGTCGTAGGGACAGTTTTTGTGCAAACATCTTTGGGGCGGTAGCACTCCCTACACCCCCAAACATCCACTAAAATGCTGGTCATGCCCCCTGCCCTCATGAGGAGCCACAAAGAGGCCAATATGATAATTTTCAGCACATGCTGGGGCTCATGGGGAGATCCCCTGCCTAGTAGTGCAAATTAGATGAGCAGGTTTCTCCCACTTAGAAATGCCTTTCTCTTCAATATTGCATTGCCAGACTCTTTAATATTTATTTTTTGGTGCTGCAATTTATTTTCTGTCTGGCCAACACTGTCCTTGGTACTGGCTTGGGAGCCAGCAGGATTCTCTTCTCCCATATGGGTAC
Organism: Calotriton arnoldi; assembly: GCA_963921515.1. Classification (NCBI taxonomy): domain Eukaryota; kingdom Metazoa; phylum Chordata; class Amphibia; order Caudata; family Salamandridae; genus Calotriton; species Calotriton arnoldi. Next base: position 8,945 of record CAWUFW010011638.1, read on the forward strand.
TCGTGGGTGGCTGGCTGCAGGGGCTACACCTCCCCTGCTCTCCGCAGGGCACACGGAGTGGAAAGCAGCACATCTAGGGGTACTACAGCATGGTGGAGCTCCTTTTGGTGGCTCTTGGTGCTTTTTGTGTCAGCCCCAGGCAACGGGATCCCGGGCCATAGTAGAGTTTAGGGATGAGCCCCATGCAATCCCCTCCCCAAAATTAATAAAACAAGGATGCCCTGACCCTGGGCCCCAGTCCACCCCAAGAGTATTACCAATTTTCCAGCAGAGCGCCTTCTGCTTCGTTCTCTGCCCAGTCTCTCCCCACCCTCCTGGGCAGGCTTGTTTCTCTGGCCCCATTGAGTCAATTTTGCTGTTCTTGGGTTAGTTTTACTCCTGGTGACCAAACCTTTTCACCACCAGGAGCATTTTCTTTAGGCCTCGTGGCATCTCAAGTGTACTTGTTGCTGGGAACTTCCTTTTCTGATGTTCTGCTCCAAACCTGACCTCTGACTGGACTCCTGGTGCTCTATTCTGTTGGGAGTCCATCTTCCTGGGCTCCTCCACAGGAAGCAAGCCAAACACCCTCCCTGCCACACTCCCCAGGTTCCGCAGCCTCCTGGCTTCTTGAAGGGTACCCGTATGTCAATGCAGTCAAGAGCCAGTCCACTGACGGCCAAAGGGAAACAAACAGGGTCCCCCGACAGGTTTCTCCCCCCCAATGACACTGGCCCTGGCGAGCCAGCAGGATTCTCTTCTCCCATATGGGTACTCGTGGGTACTCCCCCCAATGACACTGGCCCTGGAGAGACCCATCCAAGTCCTGGGGGCCAGCTAGAGGTAAAGATCTTCTGTCCATACTTGCAGAGGCAACACATGGCTTCTCCTTCCAGCTGGGCATTCTTACACAGTGTTGCTGCCAGGTCTTCTCATAAGTCTCTTCCTTGTGCGGAGGTTTTTAAGTGGGGGCGAAATGTTCTAGAAGCCAAGAACACCTGGCCAGTCCTAGGGTGCCACCCTGTCAATCCACCCTCGCTTCAACCCTCCTGATCAGCAATCTGGAACATTGAAAGGTGGCGTCTTCAAGGGGTCTATGCATGGCTCTACAAGGCTTACTAAATCCAGAGTAATGCAAGGTAGCGCAATCGCTACCTTGCATTACCCTGCGTTGGGAAGGCATTCCATGGGTGAAGCATAGGCACTCCCTTGCCGCCACCCATGGATTTTTCCTCAATCACAGATTTACTAAGGGTAGTAAACTTGGGATTGCATCACAATGGTACATCTTCCCAACAGAGGCGTAACGAGGAGAAATATCTTCATTTCTCCTCTTTATTTCCTCTTTCTACGTGTGCTGCATTCTGTCTCTAAGAATTCTTTTCATGCAGGAAGGTGTGCCTTTCTGCATGAAACAATCCTGCTTGTAAAGCAGGCAGCCTGGCACCATAGCGCAATGGTGCCTGCATTGGCACTAGGCAGCACTCTGTGCACAACGCAGGGAGAGAGCAGAATAGTGTCATATTTTACTAGAAATAGCGCATTCCTGCTCTCTCCATGTCACGCAATGGAGCAAGTTGTCTAGTTGCATTGTGTGACATTTGATAAATCTGGCCCAAAGTGTCTTCTATTTTTATTTCAGAAATTGCAAATCTAGTACAAAATCAGCCTGGTATCTTTTTTACGTAATGGTACTAATGGACTGGAATTTCTGAGCTAAAATCTGTACTATATGAGTAAAATGTTCATACCTAATAATTGTGTTAAGTATGTTAATCAATGTTTTCACTGTTCATTCACTCCATTTTTACAATGGTCCAATTTCCATAATATGACAACTGCTGGTCTTTGGGAAATGGACTGTTTTACTTGTTTCGCATTTGCTTCTTTTATTTTGTGTTTTGTATCACTTGATTGTCCTACTTTGGGTTTTACAGAATTTGCCAATATGTTGTAATTTACTTGAGTATTCATGTAATGGACTTTAAGGGGCTTATTCATGAGAGGCTTAACGAGGAGAAATATTTGTATTTCCTCTTGTTTTTTCCACTTTCCATGTGTACTGCATTCTACAGCACACATAGAAAGAGGAAAATGCCTCTCTGGATTGTTTTTGTGCAGGAAGGTGCCCCTACCTGCACAAAAATAATCCTGCCTGTAATGGAGGCACCCTTGCACCATGGTAAAAGGGTGCCTCCATTACAGGCAGGATTAGATTGCCACTAGGCAGCAAATTGTGCGCCAGCACAGGGGGAAAGAACAAGAATGCACTCTATTTCATAAATACGGTGCATCCCTGCCCTTTCACATTGGCGTAGAGCAGCAACGCAAGAACTTGCGGCGCTGCCCTACGCAAGTGTATCATAAATGGTGCCCTCAGTTCTTTGTGGGTATCATAAAGGATTATTATTTCATAGAAAAGGTACCCATATTATACTTATAATCATATTACTACATCCAATATGTTTTTCACATATTTGTAAAAACACATACAAATGAATGGAATCTCTGATTTTCTAGTGCAGATGGTCAAATAAATATTTCCGCCTACTGAGCCATTTTTACTGAATGAAACAAAACCCATGTGGTTCTTTTTGAATGAATGCATTGTTTATTTGGAAATTATATATGCATACGTAGGTTTTCATTTTTAAAGAATGACTGGTGTTATATGTTTCTTAAATGACACATTAATGTAGAAAGATCTAGAAATCTCATCTTCTGAGTGGTTATTCTACACTGCAGTTCTTCGGATGTGTCAAGCAATCCTTCATCCATGTCCAGTTACAGTTATGAATGTCTATCAGCAGGGTCCAGAGAAGATGGATCTGTACAAAAATAGCTATATAACCAACATGGAACAGGAAGATCAATTTTTACAGTGTTTAAAATGAAAGATCTCAGCAACCTAGTTTGGATGGATTAATTTAAAGTATATGTTGCTTTTTGAGTTTTAAGTTGCTAACATCGATTACAGGGTTCTAGGAAAGCTTAAAGAAATGATCAAGAAATTTAAATTCCCAAAAAAGGACAAAAGTTACATGTTGGACTTGGCCCTCTCTGCAGGGTCACCCCAAACGCCTTGCCTTCACCCCTCCTATTTTTGCTGAATTTGTTTTTGTTGACCTTAGGACTCTGTGCACTTTACGACTGCTAACCAGTGCTAAGGTGCTTGTGCTCACTCCCTAAAAAATGGTAGTATTGGCTTGCACCTGATTGGCACATTTAATTTACTTATAAGTCTTTAGGAAAGTAGTATACCATATGCCCAGGGCCTGTAAACTAAATGCTACAAGTGGGCCTGCAGCACTTATTGTGCCTTACACTTCAGTAGCACTTTAAAACATGTCCCAGGTCTGCCATTGCAGCCTGTATGCAGTTTTAAACTGCCAATTTGACTTGGTACGCCTTAAAACTGCCTTTTATCACATATACATCACCCTAAGGTAGGCCCTAAGCAGCCCATAGGGCAGGGTGCATTGTAATTAAAAGGTTGGACATGCATTTTTATGTTTTACATGTCCGGGTAGTGAAAAACTCACAGATGCATTTTTCACTATTGTAAGGCCTACCACTTACATACGATAACATTGGATTACCTTATTGCATTTAATAAGTGCTAATGTTTGATTGGAAACAAGTCGGAAGTCACATTTGGTGTCTGTGAAATTGCAATTTAAAACCCTATTTAATGGTAAAATCGGATTTTAAGCCACAATTTAGAAAAGGCCACTTTTAAAAAGTTGCCATTTCACGACCCTAACTATTTGCTACCTACAGATTGTTCCTGCGTCACATGACGGGGTGTAGTTGGCAGCTGGTCTTTGTATATTCCTCCCAGACAGCCACACAATATAGGGATTAGGTGCACCTGGATGGGCAATCACTGACCGGATGGGCGGTTGGTCGGAGTTGGGCACATCCCCATTCGCAAATCAATAGGCTGTGCCCTGCCTTCAATTAAAATACTTCAAACTAGCCCATTGTGCCTGTAGCCAGGCTGGAGCCAGGGCTGGGAGGCAGGAAATTCCAAGGACTTCGAAAAGGGAATCTCTAGAAACTTCTCCTACTTCAATGAAGCCACCAGGTACACAAATATGACCCTCCTACCCATTCTACAGTTCGCTTTCTGGAGCTGCTGAAGGACTCTCAGAGGACTGCCTGCTGTTGTGGCCTACTAAGTACTTCAGAAGAGTGCTTTTTGCACCTGAAAGGACTGCTCTGTAGCCTGAAGTCTGTCTTGAGCCCTCAGAGGCCTGCCCCACTGCTTGAGTCCTGTTCCACTGCTTGAACCCAAGACTACCAGAGTGACTCCAAGGGCTTGTTGGCTGGCCTCTTGATCAGAGCATCAGAGACAGAAAGGCTCCAACCATCTTGAACCCGCACCTGGACCCAGCCTGAGTGACTCCTGACCCTGCAAGTGGCGCCTCTTCAGTCATGGACCCTTTGAAGTGCTGCTAAAGGTGTCCAGATAGCCAAAATACAAAACCTGGGATTCAAAAATCTTTTGGCTAAAAGGTGCTCTGAGAACCGAGAGGAGACCGGGACCTACCTGCTCTTCGATCCATCAAAGGTGCATCGCCGTTTGGCCTGAATTAGCAGAAACTCCTGCTACGTTCTTCTCTTCAGCAGCAAATCCTGTTTAGCGGCTCTTCACAGAAGGGGTATCCAGCCTCATGGAGCCCTTGTCGGCTAGAGCTTGCCGCTTCATCCCGCTGGAGATTTTTGAGTTCCAAAAAAGATACTAAGTCTGAATGTAGAAATCTTGACTGGACTTCATCCAGCAGCTCCCTGACAACGACACCTCTGCGGACACTGCCTGAAGCCTTACCCTGCTGAACTTTACCTTCTCATACCTTTTTCCATAAAATTTCTTCTAACCCCAAAGGTAAACACAGACAGGGCACAATCCACTCCATGTATCTGACCCACACTCCATTGTGGTCAGCAATAACTTTCAACATTTTCCCGGTACCGCACGACTAGATGTCCGCGAGCGGCGCTTTGATCTTTTAGGCGCTTGTTTTCACCCTAAACTTTCAAAATTCACATGTCCGGTTTTACTTATTGGATTTTTGTCATTTTGGTGTCAAATAATTCATTATAATCTATGCTATTTTTTTTAACTGGTCTGGGATTTTTCTTGTGTGTTGTGTTTTCACTTTATTACTGTTTATGTGCTGCATAACGACTTTACGTATTGTCTCTAAGTTAAGCCTGACTGCTTTTGTGCAAAGCTACCAGATGGTTAAGCACAGGTTATTTTAGTGACTTTCGTAGTTCACCCTGACAGGGACTGTGGCTGTTGCTTGAGCAGGGTTTCTACCCCACTCAACCACCAACCCAATTTCTCACAGTACACCTTGCTGACAGAGCCCAAAAAGGCATCCGGACTTGCTTGTTTGTTTGTCTTGTGGCCACAATGATTCTTTAGCACATTTGGTCAGACTAAGTTGTGTACCGGTGGTCACCTGTGTGTGGGCACAACAGCAGGCAGACTAGGTGATAAAATGAGGTTAAATCCATGTGAGATTACACACTCATTCCTTTCACAACTTTAGAATTGTTTGGAACCCATATCTGGGTTATTCTTCAACTCATAACAGATGGTGATGCTTACTTTGCAAACAACAGTATATTTTTTTGTACATTTTGAAAGCATCCTATATCCAAAGCTCTAATACTTATTTTCCCTCAAATTGTGAAAACATTCTTTGGTCTTTTACCCCCAAGACATCAAATGACACTGTAAACAGCTAGAAAGACAAAGGAGAGCCAGCCACGACACCACCGACAGAACCACCTACAAGGCTAAATTCAGACGCTATCACATGCAAATAAGAGACACCAAGAAAAAAGTACTAGTGGACCGCATTGAAGGAAGCTCCAACAGGTGCAAGGAGATCTTCTTAATCGTTAAAGATTTCACCTCACTCTCAGCTATTGTCAACCGCATTGCTGCCTCCCAACAACTGCAACAACCTATTCAATGTCTTCCACAGCAAAATATCAAACATCTAGAGCAACTTTGTACACCAACCCAGCTCCAGAGGATTCATTGCTAACCTACCCACCACCGATCAAGAAGGCCACCTGACCAAATGGTCAACCCTCACCAGAAACGACACAGCGGCAATCATGCGGACCATCCACTCAGGGGCCCCAACTGACCTATGCCTCCACTATAGCTACAATATAGGAACATCACCAATCAGCACCACCCTGACCCACATCATCCACAATTCCATCAGGTCCGCCACTTTCCTGGATGAATGGAGACTTACAGAAATCAACGCCATTCTCAAGAACCCCACAGTGACCCGAATAAAATGAGCAACTTCCAACCCAACTACCTGCTCCCCTTATTCAGCCAAACTGATTGGGAAGGCCATGAACAAACCAACTCAAACTTCACCATCTTCTAGACAACACTCAATCAGCGGTGGCTTCTCCTCTAAGGCGGAGGAGCGTCACCCCACTGCTTTGAAGCAGTGAAAGAAAGTAAACATAAAATGATATATACTCAAGGTTATTATCATTTTATGTTTTCCTGCTGCAACAGGTTTGCGGGTGGGACGGGCTGCTCCGATGACAGAGGAGCAGGGGGAGGAGTGGTTTGCCAATTCCAAGTGCGCATGAATGTTTGGCCGGTCCTCTCAGGCCGGCCAAACATTCATGCAACTTTGCATGTTTTCCACACAAGCTGCGTTACAGCCTGCGTGGAAAACATGCCCAGGCTCCCATTCCCTGGCTGAGTTCCGAACCACGGTGTTCAGACCAATCAGAATGCTGCATTGCAGCATTGTGATTGGCTCAGGGGAGCCTGGGTGCTTACCAATCACAACGCTGCATTGCAGCATTGTGATTGGCTCAGGGGAGCCTGGTTGCTTCCTGTTCTGGCCCCAGGGGAGAGATGGTGATGGAGACACGGAGGTGAGACGCGGAGGTGAGACGCAGCATCAGTAAGTGTTTTTTATTCTATTTTAAACCCCTTTTCCCCCCTCCCGCCCCCGATCTGTACCGGGCACCCCTACACTCAATAGGAATTCAGAAAGAACCATAGCACCAAAACAGCACTCATCGTGGCCACCAATGCTATTCGAATCATCCGGGACCAAGGCGAAACAGCGGCCCTCATCCTGTTCGACTTCTCTGTGACCTTCAATGCCTTGTCCCACAATACCCTTATGAGAAGACTTTACAAGATTGGCATAAAAGGATCCACTTTCAAATGGATCCGTTCTTCCTCCTGGGAAGCACCCAAAGGATCAGGCTGCCACTCTTCACATCAGAGACCAATAAATTCATATGTGGAGTCCCACGGGGATCGTCCCTCAACCCCTTTCTTTTTAATATATACATGACACCGCTCGCCAATATCATCCGATCACAAGACATCACTGTCATCTCCTACGCTGATGACACCCACTCAGCCTTTCCCTGATGGACAAGAAAACCACCACCAGAACCAACTTCGTTGACTGCATGATCATGGTAGCAGACTGGATGTGAACCAACTGCCTGCAGCTCACCTACGACAAGACAGAAGTACTGGTCTTCAGCAACAATACCTACCCATGGGACTGCACCTGGTGACATTCATAGTTAGGACCAACGCCCACAGACCACGCAAGAAATCTAGGGATCATCCTAGACTACACGGTCAACATGAGGACTCAAGTCAACGCAGAGTGCACCTCCTGCTTCCACATCCTACGCTTGCTGCAAAAGATCCTCAAATGGTTAACTCAGAACACTAGAAGGATTGTCACACAAGCACTCATCACCAGCAGGCTGGACTATGGCAACACTTTCTATGCTGGAATCTCCAAACAACTCCTACACAGACTCCAGCCCATCCAGAACTCTACTGCAAGACTCATATTCAACCTCCCACGCCGCACTCACATCACCCTGCATCTCAGGAAGCTTCACTGGCTCCCCATTCACAGGCACGTCAATTCAAACTTCTCACACACGCATACAAAGCTGTATGCAACACAGGAACTGAATACCTGAGCAGCCGCATACACTTTCACCAACCCACCAGACACCTAAGCCCTGCCTCACTCTCACTCACACATATTCCTTGCATCTAATAAAAGAAAAACTGGAGGTCGCTCATTCTCCTACATCACACCCAAGATGTTGAACAACCTCCCTCAACACATCAGTGCCTCCTCCTCACTTCTTGAGTTCCGCAGGAAGCTGAAGACCTGGCTCCTCATATAAGCACCTCCGGGACCGCACACCTACCCAAGCGCCTGGATACCCTCTTGGGTGATTAGTGCGCTATAAAAATCAATATAAAATAACAAGTTCTTCACATATATATCAGTTGATCCCCTACCTCTGAGATAGATTTGGTTGCATTAAGTTAATTGATGTATGATTGTCATCTTACCGGTTCCGGACCTTTTATCATTGGTGAACAGGACAAGAGTCTTCTGTAATCCACGAATGGACAAAACTGTCCTCATCTTTAGCAACAAATCAATCTGGCATCTGATATTCATGTTCTCGCTCATCGTCATGATGGCCACAAACTCCACAAGTCTTTTCCTTCATCCACAAAGCTGGTCTAACTATCTTGATAAAGTAGTAAAATGAGACATCTGATGTAAATAAATGTAATGTTATCATTATAGCCAACCATGCAGTGAGTTAATGTACTAGAATACCTCACGTTACTCCATCATAGTAATGCTTCTCTGTGCCAAAATCGGGTGCAATCGGGAAGAGCCCATCTGTCTCCTTTTCCATCCTCAAATGTCTGTAAACAAAAGAAGTATGCTATCTTTACATTTCAAAAGAAGAAGGCACTATATAATGTACTGAAGAGCACAAGCTGCCGAGATCAAAACAGTGCTAGAATTAGCTCCGAGAAGACATAAGGGGTTATTTACAAGCCCCTTGCGCTGCCGGTTCATCGCTTTTTGTGATGCACCGGTGGCGCATTTTGCTGCCCCATATTTACAAGGACACAAAAAGCCACCCTGCATGGCTTTTCCTGTCCTTGTAAATATGGCCCCTTTACACGGAGCACTTTGAGTGAAAGGGGCATTCCATGGATGTTGCTGTGGGTGTTCCCACGCAACACCCATAGAACCTGAGACATTTCCAGATTTACGAGTAATCGTAAACCTGGAAATGCGTCTGAATGCTAAACCTCTCCGGGGGAGGCGTAGGGAGGTGCAATGAGGAGAAATGTATTCATTTCTCCTCGGTTTTTTCCTCTTTCTATGCATGCTACATTCTGCAGCACACATAGAACAAGGAAATCACCTCTTATGATTGTTTATGTTTAGGAAGGGGTCCCTTCCTGCACATAAACAATCATTAAAAAAAGATGTTTTACAAGTTCTATGCAGCACACATAGAAGTTGAAAAATGCCATTTCAGATTGTTTATGTGCAGGAAGGGACGCAGGGATCCTTGCACCATGGTGCAAGGGTGCCTGCGTCGGCGCATGGCAGCTAATTGTATGCCAGCACAGGGGAGAGCAAAGGGATCCGTCATATCCTTGTAGATATGACGCATCCCTGTGCTTTGAAAGTGCCGCAGCATGGCACAGCCAAAGGGTTTGCGGTGCTGCTGTACTTTCTTGTAAATGAGGCCCATAGAAATTTCTGTGTTAAGCGATAGGAGGTGCCTCTTAAGGGGGATTCTGCTTCAGAACTTGTTCACACAGTTTATTGCGATGCACATATAGTTTTAATTTAAAATATCTATTTATAATTCAATGAGTTGGCTAATAAGCGCACTAAGGGCCCGATTATGATGTCAGGCGGACCGCCACCGACAGGCCGTCGGTGGCAGTCTGCCCAACATTTAGGGCAGAGGTCCGACTGCCGGATTATGATAATGGTGGACAGAGCGCAGCGGACGGGGGAAAGACCGCTGCCTCTGACAGGCTCAAGGAGCCCATTGGGGTGGCAGTCCGAGCCTAATCCCTATAATGGAGGCAGTGCCTGTGGAGGCACCGCTGTAGGGATTTGGATGTCAGTTTCCAACAGCCTTTTCATGGCTGTCTGACCGCCATGGAATGGCTGTTGGGAATGGACTTTGGGGGCTCCTAGTAGGGCCCCCCTAGGCTTCCGCCATGTGATCTGGGGGGCACATGTGATGCCCCCCAAACATCCATGCTTCGTGTGCCAGGCACCACATGGTGCCTGGCACACGATGCATGGATGGTTAGAAACATCCCTTTTCCTATGCAGCTTATGCTGCACCACTTTTCCAGGCTGCAGCAGAAGCTGCAATAGAAAAAGGGATGTTCCCGACCGCCTACATGGCGGTTGCATCCTAATCTGGCAGGTGGTCCCATTCCCACTGCGATGGCGGTCGGACACTCGTTTGACCGCTATTATAATAAGGCCCTTACTGTGCAACAGGTTTCTTTCTACTGATCTGCAAGGATTAGCATACTCAAGAGAAGGCGGGTCAAATAATAACTGCACTGTCCTACCCAAAGTCATCACTAAGTGTAAAGGCTTATGAACGTCACATTGGGACTGACTTAAAAATGACAGAAACAAATTTTATTATCAGAACTCACTCATAGAGTAGTTACTGAATTACAACCTGGCAAAACTACATCTTGCTTGGAAGCGTGATACCCATGACATCCACGGAGATTGTGCTATCTAAGCATCCTCAAGGAGAAGTCAAGTATAGACCATAGGCTCACGCTGTCCTCTGTAGATAAAGCAGGATTAGCCATAGAGTATTGGTGATCAACATCTTTACAAAAACAGAATTAACTTTAAGTTAGCAAAACAATTTCAGATTTTTTAAAACTTCTTGCAAAGAGTGAAATAAATGCAATCAGATGGGTAACCAATGATATATTTAATTGCCAAGTGAGCACATGTACACGGGCAAACCTGCCTTTTGAGAGCATTTTTGCAAATTTTTAACGCACAAAGTGCACTTACGAAAAGGAGCATTTCCATCAAGCAGTCCTGTGAAAAGTAGTGCATGTTTTGCAGGTAGATTCTCAACCTGGAAATGTACATAAAGCTACTTGGAGTTACTGCCTTAGCATCAAAGAAGAGGGAATGGAGCACAGCCATATTTCAGGGGCACACAAGTGTTTGGAAATTGTATTGTATATAAAATTTATAGAGCGCACTGCGACCCCACGGGTATCCTGGCGCTTGAGCACATAGGTCAATTATCTTAGAGTATGAGAGCAGTTGAAAAAAACACTATATTATACCCTGGGAAAGAGCCAGGTCTTCAGTTTCTTTCTGAAAGACAATAGATCATCTATCTGTCTAAGTTCAGTTGGTAATTTGTTCCACGCCGAAGCTGCTGCAACGCAGAAAGCTCTTCCACCAGATCTAACTTTTCTGAACCTAGGCACTCTCACCAGTTTTGCTGAAGAGGAACGAAGATTGCGCAGAGGAACATACCATTCAAATCTACTCTGTAAGGGCTTGGGCCCAATGCCATGTAAAGCTTTGAAAACTATGCACATAGATTTAAATTGCACCCTCTGTACAACTGGAAGCCAGTGGAGCTCAGCCAGGGCCTGAGATAGAGAAGACTGGCGAGGTCTCATAAGTGCCAGCTTGGCTGCCATTGACTGAATTCTCTGGAGTTTCTCCATCAAATATTTAGGAGACTCCAGCAGTAGAGCGTTACAATAATCCAGTTGGCTAAGGATAATACTTCTCACTATCAGTGGCCTAGTATACTTAGGCAACAATGGGAGAATTCTTCGTAACACCCTCAGCAGAGCAAAGCATTTCCCAACTGTCTGATTCACTTGGGACTCAAGGCTTAATTTACAATCAAAACTGATCCCTAGATTACGAACTACATTTGTCGGGGTCAGAGGGGCTGTCACTGGTAGTGGCCAAAACCCCGTGGGTAGTGAATAAGGAACCTTCCCCACTGAACAGCACAGAATCTCAGTTTTCTCCCCATTAAATTGCAAATAGTTATTTTGAAGCCAAAGAGCCGTATCTTGCATACAATTATGAAATTTTTCAAGTGAAGTTGCCTGACAGCCTTCCAGAGATAAAATCAGCTGGGTATCATCAGCATAGTTCACTAGACTAATGTTATGTGACTTAATAACAGTCACAAGTGGCTTCATATAGATATTAAACAAGATAGGGCTGATTGCAGATCCCTGTGGTACCCCATGTAGAACTTTCCTATACATGGATTGATATGGGGGAGAGCAACCGCCTGTTCTCTGTCTGAGAGGTAGGATTGAAACCACTTCAGTGCCAATCCACTCACACCTACTCTAGCAAGCCTGTCCAAGAGTACCGCATGGTTAACCGTATCAAATGCGGCGGACAGGTCCAACAAAATCAAGATGGAGGCTTGTCCCCTGTCCGCCCGCATTCGAAGATCATCTAATACGGTCACCAAAGCAGTCTCTGTCCCATGTCCAGGACGAAAGCCAAACTGCACATCCTCCAGTTTATCATTGGCTTCTAGGAACTGAGAAAGTTCCCTACTAACCAATTTTTCGATGATCTTCACTGGGTAAGGCAGCAATGAAATAGGCCTGTAGTTCTTCGGGCATGCTGGATCTAATGAATCTTTTTTAAGAGTGGTGTGATCAGTGCTTTTTCCAACTTACTGGTACCATTCCACTCTCCAGAGATTGCATACAAATCAGCCTAAGTGCCGGGAGAAGTTTAACTCCTAAGGTTTTCCATAATTTATGCGGTAATGGATCCAAAGGAGAGCCTGAAGACACACTTACAGCTAGTTTAATAAAATCATCCACTTGTAGTGTTGAAAAATGATCAAAACTATCTACGGTCTCTGTTATTTCCCACTCATATTCCTGGGAGATACAGTGATTCTTAGATATCCCATTCTGAGTATCCTGTGTGGGTGCATTACTAGATTGTAACCCTTTAATGATTTTGCTAATCTTTTCTTCAAAAAACATAGCTAGCCCATCACAGAGAATCTGTGTTGGGGCAATTTCCTTTTTTGTGCAGGTAGGATTAGTGATATCATTTACTATTTTAAAAATGCCCTTAGCGCTATTAGAAGATTTCAGAATAATGTCAGTAAAGTATTCAGCTTTTGCTGTAGATACTTCTTTTTTGTAAATAGATATCATTTCCTTCCAAATTTTTTTATCCTCCCCTATGTAAGTTTTCCTCCAACTCCTTTCTGCCAACTTACAATCCTTTTTCAAATGTTTTAGATTATCATTATACCAGGGGGCTGAGGGTCTATCCCTTTTTTTGATAGTTTTTAGGGGTGCTAACTGGTCAAGTTGTGTAGTGATTTGATTACAAAAGTTCAAATAGTTTTCGTCCACCTGTTTACCTGCATCAAATGTCCCATGAGTATAGAACTCAGGTAATAGCATTGTTACATCGGCAAGTCTTCTCCAATCCCTGCCTCTAAAAGTCTTATTTTTCATCGGAGTAGCTATGCTAGGTTTCGGGAAGACAATTCTGAATTGTACTAGATAATGGTCAGTCCAATCTACCGGCAGGACTGTACCGATCTCAATTAAATCTTTGTCAGCAAAGATCAAATCCAGTACATGTCCCCCTCTATGTGTAGGTTCTCTGACCCACTGTACCATGTTCATATTTCCACATGTCTGAAGGAGATTATAATATCCAGAATCTAGGCTTCCATTGAGCCATAAATTAAAATCTCCTAGAAAGAGAGGTCTTGAGTGGGTTAGCGCCATATTGCTCAGAACATCTGCCAAAGCGCTTTGCTGTAGGGGACTAGCTACTCCAGGTGGTCTGTAGCAGACTATACCCGTCACTACATGCCCCTTGGAATCCCGAAGGGCAAAACCTAAAAGTTCAGAGCCACTTACTTCATCAATATCGACTGAAATGAAGTCCCATTTATCTTTGAAAAAGATACCAACCCCTCCTACTTTCCCAGTCTGCCTAGGTTTATGTATTGCGTTGTATCCTGGAGTGCAACTTAGCCCCACCTCCACATCTGACCCAGGTTGTGTCCAGGTTTCGGTCATAAAAAGGACCTCCAGTTTATAAGTATCTATAAGTAATTGAACCTCTACCCCATGTTTGTGCAGTGATCTAACATTGAGCATACCACACACAAGCCTAACTTTTTCAATCTGCTTTACCTGCCTCCTCGGCTGTGAAACCTCCTTTGCCAACACTTCAGACTCTCCAATTTCTCGCAGCTCCCTACTTGTGTAGGAAATGCCCCTTTGACCTTTGTCTAGGGAATTTATTTGGGCAGAATGGCTGGCGCTGTGCGCAGACGATGCGCGGACGGGCGCAGACGGGCTTGCCTTTGGCGCGCCTTTGGTGCGCCGCCAGCGCGCCCGCTGCGCGCGTCCGCTGCGCGGTCGCGTCAGCATGAGTTTAAATGCCCGGAAGCAGGAAAGAAGATAGAGCGCTGACCCGAATCACCGTGGGCTCGCTCTAACAGGCGGGCACCACCGGGTTCAAGCGCCAACACAGAAATACTAAAGATAAAGTACCACAGATTTTACAGTTAAAAGTAAGTTTTGTTTAAAAGTCAGCATCCAAATTCATGTGCAAAATAGGCGATAATAGCAGCAGTACAACCTTCCCCCCACACTCGCGGTAACTAACCACGTGTCTCACGCTGGCATTGAGGTGAATGTCGTGCCATATGAATCTAATTCTAGTGAGTAAATGAGTTTCTCTAGACAAATCAATAATCAAATAACCTGTTGCATCCATAAAACAAATTAACTGCTTCTATTAATATATTACACCAACAGTTTACATTTACTACATATGCGTATAATTTCAATACCGATATCAGGGCATAATATTCACTTACAATTCTTTAAGAGTTCTGTAGTTCCACATTGTCCCTCTCCTTTGTATCAATACATTCAAATCTCTCTTGGCCCCTTCTTCTGCTCTCCCCATCATTTCTTTTACTGTCTTTCTCTATGATCTCAAAGCATTTCAAAGTGGCCGAAAGTTCCCACTAGTGAAAAACCTTACACATGTAGATACACATTTGATCATGCTTACTCGTGCACATTTTCTAGGTAGTAAATGATAAGATGATTGCATTTTTGAAAATAGGGGTATTCTTGGAATTGTATGAATAGTCTGGATGTCCAGAACTATGCCTAAGATTTGCTAGATAAGCCTAAAAATCTAAAATATGCTTCAAATTTAGGAGTAGATTTCCAGCTTTTTAAAGCTGTTCTTCGAGAATCAGTGAAGGATGAAGTAAAAATGCGGCTAAGAATCTATGTAATCTATTTTGTGGAGGATCAGCAATCAATGTAATCTGTACCAGGAGTAAAGTATTTTAGGCATTTTATAGAGCACTCCAATTTCATATTTCGGCCACTTTGAAATGCTTTGAGATCATAGAGAAAGACAGTAAAAGAAATGATGGGGAGAGCAGAAGAAGGGGCCAAGAGAGATTTGAATGTATTGATACAAAGGAGAGGGACAATGTGGAACTACAGAACTCTTAAAGAATTGTAAGTGAATATTATGCCCTGATATCGGTATTGAAATTATACGCATATGTAGTAAATGTAAACTGTTGGTGTAATATATTAATAGAAGCAGTTAATTTGTTTTATGGATGCAACAGGTTATTTGATTATTGATTTGTCTAGAGAAACTCATTTACTCACTAGAATTAGATTCATATGGCACGACATTCACCTCAATGCCATTTATGGCCAGCTTGAGGGAATCAGCAGATGTCGATATCGCTAAAGCAGGAAAAGAACAAATTATATTTATGTTTTAAATATGTTTTGGCTAGATACGGAAAATGATCTGCTACATTATGAACAGTGTACATCCCAGTACTGACAATACTAAGGGCCTGCTTTAATAAAGAGGGCAAAAGGCCATTTCTGTAAAATCATAAGTGCGGCCTCAGCTTAAGCACCAACAAATTCAAATGGGGGAGTTCCATGACTTTCTGGATGCACACTAGGGGTCGGCAGAAGTCAAAGGATTTTACTCTGCAGAATTCAGCTGTTACCTAAAAACTCTGCGAGATTCCATAGAGTTCCACGAGTGGCGGAATTCTGGTCTGTCGCACTGCTCGTGCTGATTTTTAGTGCCTGGAGCATGTACTGTGCTGCAAAATAAGCGCCAGCGGCACCATGCTGCGAGCCAGGTGCGAGAAGTCCGCCATGTGAAGGTTGGCAGAGTTTTTGCCAGACTCCATGCTCCAAGTGGAGTGCGGAGTGGGCAAAACTCTGCAGAGTGTAGTTTACCGCCCACCCCTAATGCACACTTCACACAAATAAGGGGAGTTCCCAATGGCGTAGTGCACATTCCTATGAGAGAACATGCTCCAAACTGATGTTCCCTAAAAGGTAGTTGCAAAATATCTGCCCACGAGGTGGACTTCACCTACATCCCACACCACTGAGAGCAACCGTCCTGTTCACTAGCACAGTGTAAGGCGGCATTGACAGAAGCGCACAGACTGTCTCAAATACCTTGCACCACGTAACAAATGCCTTTATTCTTATTAATATATTATTGTCCTTAACTTTAAAACAATTGTATTTCAGAATGGCAGTTGGCAAATTGGCGTGGTCTTCCATTTTTTTACTGTTTGTTAAAGTCATCATATTACTTGTTGCATCTGCTATATTACTCAGTTCATATTTTATCCTAGCGTTAATAAAGGTCACCTTCATAATAGATTAATTGGATAATATACATGGTGAATGTGTCCTGTGTGCGATTCCTCAAGCTGCAGTAGAATCTTCCCTAACCTGAAGCATCAATCTATTTTTAAATAATCTCTCAGGCCATGCCTTCTACTATATAAGATTGAGCTTAAGAAGGCATTCAGGTCAATTGTAAGCTCACTGACAACGATGCTGACAAAACACCCAATTAACATTAAAATGATGGTGGGTTTAGTGAAGGGGAAAAGTGCTCTTTAGAGTCTACACTGAAACCCCCAACTCATTTGGAATAGACTAGCAAAAACCATCCTGAAGGTAAAATGGAACGTAGTCCTTTGGTACTCACTGAGCCAAACTTCTTCACACTATGTTCCACATAACAAATGTTACTAGACATGTATGCTGTTCAAATAGCTTTTGTAATAAGTACACATTTGTGTATCTGAGAGGCAGATTTACAAAACAAAATAAAATGTTAAAAATGCTTGCAGTACAGGCATGCTCATCATTTGCTTCCTGGTCTCGAGCTCATTGACTTGCAGCTAAAGGTGAGAGTTGGTTTCGCCACAGGAGTTCAAGTACAATACACAACTTGAACAGCTGCACACAAAATTGGTGTCATTTATTATCTGCACTGTTTATGTTAATCCCCCGTCTCATCAGAAGAGGCTTTTGCTGTGTAGATCAGCACCAAGAAAGGTAAGGGCATGTTAAAGGGCCTTAGTTGGGCCCTTAAGACAAGATCCAATTGTTAACTCCTCGGGTTAGTTCCACTGTAGGTGAACATGTGCCAACTGAGCTTCATTTTAGTTTTTTTTTTTAGCAATAATTCATGTGTGGCACAAGTCAAAAGAATTTTGTTGCACAGAGACTAGGGGAAATTTTGGTTCTTACACCTCCAGGTTCCCTGCTCCTTGCTGGTATCCACATACTAAATGATAGTGCCAAACCCTTGAAACTGGCAGCCCTGCTCAGCCAGAATAGTTTTTGCCAGAGAATTTTGCTTCTGCCATTCTTATTTTTAATTTGTTGCTCCTAATTCAGTAATTCTTTTTCAGAGAAGTAATTTTCCATTGAGAATTGGTCATGAATTATCTATGTTCTTTAGCACCTTTATTTTTTACCACGATCACATATGCTACTTTTTACATAAGTAAGATACCTCTTCTGAGAAACAGTTTTTTATGAATTTGAGCCCACAATAAAAAGACTCATCAAAAAGGTTAAGAAAAGAAGTAGTGAGATGACATTATTGTTACTGCTGCATAGGTTTGATGCATACATTTATGTGAATACATGCGTGCTGAAACGAATGCATGTGTGGCGTGCACTTACACAAATGGTCTCTCACAAAGAGATTGATGAACAATGTATCATTTGGAGTCAAAGACGTTTTGCCACTTTTTTTTCAGTGAACACATTCATTTTGGTGCTTGACTGTCACCACCATCTTAGGTCATAGAGGCCATCAACCTAAGTCAACAATATATTGATGTTTGAATAGTTGCGACTTATAGTTTTAAGCAAAATGCAACCGTTGAGTAGAATGACAATAATCCTTAGACAATCATATCACAAAACAAAACATTCTTCCCAGAAGTGACATAATGAACACATCTGCGCTAATCATGAAAGAAGAACATCCAAAGGTGTCCACACACACATACTTTTGAACTTTCATCTTGTAAGACTAAAAAAATACTCACTAGTTGCCCAGTTTAACATTGATGGCCTTCTGGTCAGGAGACTCTTCCACTTTGTTCATCATCACCAGGAAGTTCAGCTCAGGGCTACCATCTTGGGCCAGGACATGGTGAATGAATGAATGAAAATATTTATAAAGCGCAAGCTACTGCCCGGAGGTGTCTAGGCGCTATACAGATCAGACAGGTAGTGACGTTTTTTGGTTTTCCTAATTAGAAGCAAAAAGCCAAGTTTTTAAAGATTTTCTGAACTCTTGTAGACAGGTGGCCGACTTAAGCTTACCTGGCAAGGAGTTCCATAGCAAGGCAGTTGATCTAAAGAAACTCTTTAGCAGCTTGTGGCCATTAAGTAGTTAAATGCAACGTCATTAAAAGTGGTGATTCTATCTTTGGAAACCGTGCAGCGACCTAAGCAATATTCAATTCAAAATCAATGAACATACCATGATATATCACAAAAAGAAAAAAAACAGCACCTGTAAACACACGTACATCAATTTATAAAACACAAAAGGTCACTGCATTACTGATCCCTTGTCCCGCATGTAAACCATCAACAGCTTTCGATTGACATCTGAGTGGGGTAGGAGTGGACATTAGAGAAAGAAAAGGACTCTAGAGTTCCTTTGACCTTCTATTCCTGCGCTGCCTTCATAATGCCTGATAGGAAGAGTATCAAAGGCGGTGACGTGGGTACCAAAGAATGAGCCAGGGATAGCAACTGCTACCCATAACAACTATCTAAATCTAAACAGTGTGCTTAACTAGCAATACTTAAAGCCTTATGCTAAATTCGCCTTTTGTATATGTTTACTGTTCTGGCAATCCAGAGGACAGTGGGCCAGATGTATGAACCATTTTTCAGTCACAAACATTCCGAGTTGGCAACCTCAAAAAAGTGTTTTGCAATATATGTATCCCATTTTAGCAGTTGGTAAAATTTTACCGATTCATAAAATGGGAGTGCTACTGGATACTGATTCCCTATTAGGAAGAGGCATGTTATGGGCATCCCTTCTAAATACTGAATCATTATGCAATGTTTCAATGATTTGCAACTGTAATTAAGGTTGCTAACCATTGAAAATTACTGACTCCCACAGTTGGGATGGTAACCCACTTGCATAATGTAAATGTTAAAAAAAAGTTTCAGGGAGAGTAGGCAGTGATCCAAAGAACACTGCCAGATCTTAAAGAAACTTCTGTGAAAAAGAGAAACTTGTATTCTTTAAAAACAGCTCTGTTTCCATTAAGGCAAAAATGGTTTCTTTAAAAAAATAAAATCTTTATCAAAACGCAGTCATAGACATGGTGGTCTGCTGACCCATGGAGGCTACCATTCCCGTGATAGCCACCAATGGAAGTGAATGGCAATTTGTGATCTACCTCATTAATATTCATAAGAAAGGTCATATAGCGACGCCGCCAATACAGAATTTTAGGGAGAGGCAAATTAGTACCTAGGTTGGTTTGCAAAATTCCACACTGTTTGCAAAAACTTGCAACTAGTGTATTATTACATCTGGCATCTGCTTGAGGGACAAACATGTATTTTTCCATTATAGTATCATGCTTTCATAAATTGAAATGTGCCTTATTGTCATTTGGCATGCACTGCACTATTCAAAGCTGATGAGTCATGAATTAGTGGTGTGTGTGTGTGAAGCTTTTAAAACATTTGTCTAACTAAATAAAAAACTTGTATTGGAAGGAGCACTACTTTTTTGAGAGACTTTTGCTCAGTGATTTCATGATATTCTATGGGCTTCTGTGTGTAGAGATCATACATTTTTCATTTTGTGATTTTATATTTTAGAGTTTTAACACACATATCAGATATTTTCTAATATGAATAAACTCTCAGGCTACCATGAAGATGATTTTTACTTCAGAAATCAATGGTAAATGTTGATATGACTACTGGTCATATTTACCTCTCAGTTTGTCTGAGGCTTGAGCAAACATAGTTCATCTGGGCGACTGAATGGCCGTGGTCGGAATGGGGCGACCAGCAGGGATCACAACTGGAAGCTGAATGGATCTGTAATAAAGTGTGAGCTGCAGAGGAAGCAGAAACAAAGCATTACATTCTGATCCACTTTCTGCATAAACATGAATGTGCTACAGGCAGCAGCTGTAATATTTACCCTTGGAATCTGGATAACTGCATCAAAGGTTCTTGGAGACCTCAGTGACATAAGAGCAGCTCCTAGAACAAACTGAGCTGGAAGAGAAAAAACGCATCTGTTTCTTACACAGTCCAGGGACATGGACTGAGATATTAAGGTATTCATCATGTGGCAGTGCGGCACACTGCATTATAAAGAAAAGGTTGGAGTAGTTAATGTAGCTCTTTGGTGAGCGTGAGCCAAAACGCCTTCCTGACACATGCCTTGTATAAATGTTAATATGTATAAAAAATATACAGAAGGAACAGAGCCCTGTACATTTTAGGAAAAATAATAGATAGGCATATAGAGAGTGGCGACCTAATGACTAAGTAGACATCTGTAATGTAAAGGTGCATAGGTAATGGGTCAGTGGATAATGTTCTGTGAAGATCTATGGCTTCAGATTCAATATCTTGGGTGCGAAGGGAGCGAAGGTTTGCCTTTTGGTCTTTATCCATAGTTTCCAGTCTGGTGATGTTTTGGCTTCTGGTGTGACGGCAGAGATAACTAGTAGATTCATAGTGAACATATTCAAGCACACTGGAGTGGGATATTAGTGCATCTTATTGGAAGTGAATTAATGTGTATTGTGTACTCAAAACAAGTCCCACTTTGAATGTAGAGCCACTCATTCAATCCATTTGGCAGTGGTATAAAGTACCAACCTTGTTGCCAAATTTTGATTAAATATTAGAAACAGACCTCTTGAGGCAAATAGTAAAGAGAACTATATGTATTTTCCTGAAGGGTCTTCTCTTTTGATTTATAAGGAAGATCACTGGAAACATTGCTAAGCGATATAGGACACATAGACTTGTAGAGCTAACCAGTAAGCACATGAGTGTGCTTGTTGTAGTCATCTGTAAAACTTTGTGGTTGAGCACTGTTAGAACTGGGGGTCTCTAGTTGGCTGAGGTAGGTACCTTAGTCCAAATAGGGACCCTTGCTTCTGGTCAGGGAAAGGAGGGACACACTCTTAGATAACCCCTGCTCACCCTCTGGTAGCTTGGCACGAGCAGCCAGACTTATCTCCAAGGCAATGTGTAAAGTATTTGCAACCACACTCCCAGTAACACAGTGATAACACCACAAATGGACACCACACTGATTTTATAAAAATAGCGGTATCTTTATCAAAAGAAATACGATGAGACCAAACGATAGAAATCCAACATATGCGTATTCGTAATATTTCACTTTGACGGTTATTAGGCCAACAATCACTTGTAGGTTCTTGCGGTATTAATGAGCAGTTCACGATGATCTAATGCAGTCCTAATGCAATGCTATGCAGTTCGTAATGCAGTTCGTAATGTAGAAATAAGACAGTCCTTAATGCAAGTACTAATGCAGTTCGTAACGCAGGAATAATGCAGTTCGTAATGCAAGAATAGTGCAGTTCGTAATGCAAGAATAATGCAGTTCGTAATGCAAGGAACAATGCAGTTCGTAATGCAAGAATAATGCGGTTCGTAATGCAAGAATAATGCGGTTCATAATGCAAGAATAATGTGGTTCGTAATGCAAGAATAATGCAGTTCGTAATGCAAGAATAATGCAATAAGCCAATCTGCGCGATCAGCTCGGGCACCACTAGGCCCCAACAACAGAGACAATGGTCGTAAGCTTAAAGGGGCGGCCCCGGTACTGCTGGGCAGGTACAGGCCACTCGGGGACTCAGCGTGTCTAACGCGGTGCAGCAGGAGAGAGATCGGAGCACTCCTGTACTCCTCCTGCACGCCTCCCCAGGCCACACACGCTTGCGGCTCCCGACCGGAGTCCAAGCCTTACCTGGGGGGTGCGCTGCTTCGCTCTCTCTCTCTCCCTGCTCGTTGGACGTCCTGCTGGGGGGCCCCGATGACGTTGCAGCTCCGTGGCTAGGTGACGCTGTAGCCGGACGGGTTACGGTGCTGCCTTCTCTTTCGTTGACGATCTTGGGCAGATTCCTCTTGGCGAACAACGATCACGATCCCTTTCACCTTGCAGCTTCCTTAGCTTCAAGAAATCCTTTAGCACGTTGCGGCTCGGGCCGGCGGCGGCGATCCTTACTCACAGCCTCAGTTACGAAGACGGCTCAGGCCACAAACGGCAATGCAGCAGCGTGGACGATGTTTCACGCTGCGGGGGCAATGCGGTCACGGGGCACCTCGTAAACGGCACCACAGACCACACGGCAATCTCAGGCGTGCAAAAGCACACGCACCAAGCGTCGCTGAGTCACGGTTGGAAACTTTGATGTTCCTGAGTTTCCACAACAGGGGACCAGCTCTCCTCGGGCCCTTGGAGACAAGTTACTTCAGGACACAGCACACAGCAAAGTCCTTTCAAGCAGGGGGACACAGCACACAGCAAAGTCCCTTGTCCTCTCCTTAGTCAAAGCAGCAAACTGCAGGCCAGCCCCAGAACACACAGCAAGGGCAGTCCTTCTCTTCAGTCTCTTCAGCTGTTCTTCTTTGGCAGAGGTTCCTCTTGATCACGAAGTAGTTTCAATCCTTTTCAGTCTTGAGTTCAGTCTTGAGTTCAGGGGTTTCAGCTCTCACATTTATACCCCTAAATGCCTTTGAAGTCTTTGTGTTCAGGGGGCTCTGAGCCAGTCCAAACCAGTTCTGGGTGTCTTCCTGCCACTGCACACCCTCTTCCTTTGATAGTGAGGGTCTGGGCCTCAGACGCTCCGCAGGAGGTGGAGCCATCCCTTTGTGGCAGCAGCACAGCCCTCCTCACATCCAGAGGGCTACTCCTCCCATCACACCAAATGCAGGCCAGCCTGTTGCTGCCCCACCTACTCCTCCCTGGTGTCAGGACACCTCCCCAGACCCTGTCACATCCAAACCCAGACATTCAATACACAACCAGGCAGAGGCACGCAGGATGGTTAGGACAAGAAACCAGCCACTTCTAAAAGCGTGGTTTCTAAACACACAATTTAAAAACCATCTTCATAAAAAGATGTGTTATTAAATTCGGAGTTCAGGCACACTAAACTCCATCTCTCCATCTTATGCTGATGGGAAGATATGCTGGAAGCATGTGACACAGCATTCCCCATTTTGTCCTATGGGCAAGATGGCCTTGCAACAGTGAAAAACGAAATTGGCAGTATTTCACTGTCAGGACATGGTACACACCTCAGTACATGTCCTACCTTTCACATACACTGCACCCTGCCCAGGGGGGTACCTTGGGCCTACTATAGGGGTGTCTGATGTGCATAAAAAAAAAGGGAAGGGTAAGGCCTGGCAAGTGGGTGCACTTGTCAGGACAACCAGGCAGTTAACAAACTGCGCGCAGGCACTGCAGTGGCAGGCCTGAGATCTCTCTTTAGGGCTACTTATGTGGGTGGCACAATTAGTGCTGCAGGCCCACTAGTAGCATTTGCATTACCAGCCCTGGCACACATAGTGCACTTTACTAGGGACTTTACTGGTAAGACAAACATACCAATTAGGGACAACCAATTACCATAACACTTTATACAGGGAGCACTTGCACTTTGACACTGGTCAGCAGTGGCAAAGTGCCCAAAGCATCTAAGCCAGCAAAACGAGATCCATCACAGCATCAAAAATAGAGGAGGTAGAGGCAAAAAGTCAGGGGTAACCACGCCAAGAAATGCCAGGTCTAACAAGCACAATCTAAGCTTTGTTGGTTTCTAAAAGACATCTTCTTTTTTTAAATGTTTCCATAGGGTAATTATTTCAACTCCATATATTTTACCCATAGTGCTTGCGTCATGTTTGACCCTAGTTAAACTTCATGTAGATTTGCGACATGGATATAACAAAATGTGCATTTCATCCAAAGGAGTATATCCATCTGCAGAGCATCTAGGTCAGGATATAGAGTCCTTGTTTCTTTTTGAACATGCACAATAAGTAATTTACAATTAAAATAAGTAAAGATTACCATTTTCCAGCCGATTTTAGTTTTGAAGGGATTCCTGCCCACGCCACCTTCAGCCTCAAGCCTGGCTGGCTGCCGTAGAGGCCAGTTTCTGCCTCCGCAGCAGATTTGTAGTCCTGACAATTCTGACCCCATTTCAGATAGACCTACCATCAGGATGTAAAAGACACCATTTATCAGAGCTGACGTTTTCAGAGGCAGAGTAGATGTTACCTTTCCCAATGTCTTCTGTTTCTTTCTGCCTTCTGTGGATACCTCACCTGTGCCTCATGAGAGTTGATAATGACAGCATTTGCACAAGCGCCCTATTTACTGTTGCCTGTGATTTCCACTACGTATGCCTGGATCTGGGGCTTGGAGGTGTGGTAGTCGGCGTACACGATCATCTGGTATCCCTGCTTCTTGTTGTCATTTCTCACCGCTTGAGCACTAAATGCCAGCACTGGGGGTTTGTTGTCTCTCAAAAGTGGAAAACAGCAATTAACTTGGAGCACTGAAAAACCTGCATCAACTAGAACATGGTACAATGGAGGTTTACACAAACCCTTTGCACCCCTTGTCAATTATACTCCACTTCAGATTTCCCCAGATGGAACTTGCAAAATGATTTGGTTTTTAGGCTCAGCAATGCATGTGAAACTGGTCACATATTTGAGGCAGAGCAGAACCCAGCGTATCCCTGAACTCTCCTTCCAGACATGCCATGACTTCCACTGGTATCTAATAGGACACAGACTCTTTGCCTTCCAAATAACTATTAGACAGTCTTGGCTAACTTTACTACTTTCTGTGGGTCTCTTAAAAGCCATGACAGGCGTCCATGACCTGTTTCTGATCCTCTCTATTTTATTATAAAGAACAGACAGGCTCTTCCTCTTCCTTTCAAATAGATGATTTTTCAGAATTTACCTACAAATCATAAATACATCATCTGGATTAAACCGCGGACCCTCTTTCCATTTTTCGCATTGCCCACAGAACTTTAAGACATCGTCTGGATAATGAACAAAACACTAATACATTGTCTGAAATAGGTACAGAACACTAATGTTTTGTCTTCATTTCATTCCCAACAGAAACAATTAATCTGTATTATGAGCAAAACACCAGTGCACCATCTGGATTACGCACAGATCAAATTGTGTATGGATTGTCTACGAAATATGCTCTGGATTACACACAGACCTAAAATGCAATGTCTTGACAGTCTTCATACAATTAAAGCAGCATCTCCACCATCTGACGTGTGCAAATAACAATGCGTTGTCCCTATGCTATATAGAACATTATTGAGTTCACAGTTTTTTTATTAAGAATGATAAAATGAGTCTTCTACACAGAAACTTGACTGGGTGATGCATCACTTATACCACATGAAGTTATACCTTATTAACCAGGTGTAGAAACTGCCCAAAATGAATGTAGTGAGGGGCTAGCTGTAGTGTACAAAATCTCACTATCGAGACTCCTGAATCTTGCCCTGGTTCCTCTCAGAGATAGCAAACTTCTCTCTCATCTCTAAGATCATAGACTCCATCAACTTTCCCACCCCGGGGTTTGATACAGTTTCCTTAGGAATTTGTGACTCGGCCCGCATGCTGGTTGAATTGCTAGGATTACTTTGACTTAGGCTCTGACATTGACGCTGGCTTTGACTCTGTGCACAATCCTGTTCCCCTTGCGATTCGGGGGCCGTAGTTTCTTCCTGATCTGTCATTCCTAATATTTGAAACCTATTGCTTAACGCAATACCTGCCCCAACCCCTGCAAGTCCCCCACCACTTGCTTCCATATCAGGGATTTTTTCCGGGACGCTTTATTCACCAATATCAGATTCCAGAGAAGGAGAGGGCAATTTGGCTTGCACCTTGAAAAAGGACCGCAATGAAGGGGTGATTTTAGGCTTAAGACCCTTGCCCTTTTCCCTAGATGGGGCAGATAACGGTGGTACCGGGGGTTTGGTAAGTTTCCCCTTCTGTCTCTGTGAAGTACATACTGGCAAGGGAGCCAAGTTTTTATTGGGGGTGATAGTATGGGGGGGTAATATACCCAAATTCCTTGTATGTAAGCAATAACTTATCCCCGGTTTTAAATACACCTCCCTCTGATGAGGGGTTGACAACGTTTCCCCCCTCTCCTGACTCCTCCGGTCCCCCTCCCTCATTCCCTTTGTCCAAATTAGCAGGGGCCCGTGCGTTTTTCCTGCTTTCCCGGGCACTTACCGGGGTCATGCGCGCTTCCCCCTCGGCCTGAGTTTCTCCTGAAGTGCGGGACGCTGCTTCACCCCGGCTTCACTTTTACCTCCAATATTGCCGTCAGCCGTTCTCTCAAACTGACATCGGCGCTGGCTCTGCTGTGGTTCCGCACCGGCGAAACTAGTAGCTTCCCGGAAGCAAATCCTCCCTACGGCTATCGTGCTCCGCTTCGTGCTGGCTGCTGCCTCTGTCCACCGCAGAGAGCCTTCCGGGATCTGGTCCTCTGAGACCCGCCTCTGACAACGCTGTAGCTCCCGGACTCCTCGCATGAACGCCGCCGAGTGCAGAGCCTACAGGCGGGTAAGTTTAATTTGAACTCAAATCCCTTTTTGGAACTTTTTCCGTCACGCAACTTGACTGCATCTCCCCCTGAAGCGGAATAGTTTAGTTACCGCTGTAACATCGCGCTCACCGCTACGCAACCAAAACAGGCAGAGAGCTCCCGACCGGACCTGCTAACCGGCTGCCATGTTCTCCTCCCTATGCCACTGTGAGTCTTGCGAGGCATTGTAGGAAAAAATGAACTCTCTGATCAATCGAGTGGCAGTGGTTGAGGCCTCGTTGATGCATCTAGGCAAAGAAATTGAGGAGAACCGGGTTGAGATAAAGGCACTAAAATCGAGGGAGAAGGACCTCACGGATAAAATGGAATCTTTGGAGAATAATGCGCAAAGAAGTAATTTAAGGTTGTTAAACATTCCGGAGGGGAAGGAAGGTGACAATATGAAAAGCTTCATAGTGGACCTACTCTGTGAGTTCATCCCTGCCCTGGAATCATCAGTATTAGAGAAAGATATACAAAGGGCCCATAGAGATCCATTCAGGAAATCTGGGGCAAGGAAGAACCCGCGGAAAATCCTAATTGACTTTCAGTCTTACTCTCTAAAGGAAAAGATCTTAGTGGAGGCGCTTAAGGCAGGCATATATAAAAAAGAAGACTGGTCATTTAAGGATCTGCTCTGACATCTCCAGGGCTACCCAGGATCGTCAGTGGGAGTTGGGCAAATATATTCAGGAGCTGAAATCACTGGGGGCAATGGCACAAATCCGTTTCCCTGCATCCCTAAGAATTATGTGGCATAACCAGATGCACAACTTTAGAGATCCCCAAGAAGTGGAGTTATTCATAAGTCAGATAAAATCGCATCAGAATGGTGTGAGTTAGGGACCAAAACAGGCAGGGCCTCGAAAGGCGGACATGTTTCACCTAAGGAAGGAAGGGAGGGTTCTCCAGGGGGGGTTGGAGGGGAGAGTACACAATTATTTTGATACAAATTTTTTCACTGGGGTGATGGGAGCATATAGGGGAAAAAAAAGAAAAAATATGTCAGAATTTGTGGTCTACAGAGATCTTAGGTGAGGGGCAAGAGCAAGGTCTGAGCTATATCAACAATCCCAGATTCGATGTTGGTTAGTATACTATCCTGGAATGTAAACGGGTTGAGGGTAAGGAGCAGGAGGCAGAAGATATTGGAATATCTAAGAGTAGTAGAAAGTGAGATTATCATTTTGCAGGAGACCCATTTGTTAAAGTCGGAATGGGAGGAGGCAATAAGGAAGTTAAAATGGGTAGATGTTTAAATTTGTACAAATCAGAGCTGTTGTGTGAAGGGGGTG
Source organism: Calotriton arnoldi (assembly GCA_963921515.1). Lineage (NCBI taxonomy): Eukaryota > Metazoa > Chordata > Amphibia > Caudata > Salamandridae > Calotriton > Calotriton arnoldi. The sequence goes on from CAWUFW010011638.1 coordinate 37,209, forward strand.
GCTATCATATTTAAGAAAGCAGCGAAAGCAGTAATAATGGAGTCCTTTTTGGACCTCAGACCCCAGGGGGAGATGGGTGGCAGTTAAAGTCAATATTCAGGGGAAACTGTATGTTATTGCTGGATATTATGGTGCGAACACGGATGATCCCTTACCACTACAATCCCTGTATAACTGCTTTTGGAGTTTTCTGCCCCCATAATTTTGGACGGTGATTTTAATTTATCATTAGACCCTAGGAAGGATAGGTGGCCAATTATAAAGTCATCCATAGAGCCGAACTTACCCCAAATGAGATCAGTACTTAGACATTGCATGCAGGATTTTGGATTGTTGGATGTGTGGAGAGAGAAAGGGGTGGGTGACCAAAAATATACTTTTAAGAATAGGAGACATGGTCACCTCTCTAGGATTGATTATTAGGATGGTCAAAACAGTGGAACATCTGTCAGCACATCTGTCAGAACAATCGGCGGTTCATTTGGAACTAAAAGTGGGGGATGGGGGTCCCCCTCCAAGGTGGACATTGGATGGAACTCTACTACTAGACCAACAAGTGGTGATACAATTGAAGGAGATAATGAGGGAGTATTTCCATATAAATGGCATGAGTACTGCACCACAGACAATCTGGGACACGTATAAGGCAGTTATAAGGGGGAGGCTGATTGGTATTGCCGCATTTAAGAAAAAGGCCATTAAGAGAAAAAAAAGCTCCTTAGAGGATAGATTGGAACAGCTGGAAGAACTGGTTAGGAAGCAGGACCAAGGACAAGGGACCCAGGGTGGTATGTTGCTGGAGGAGGAAATAAGGGAAAGGAAGAGTTGTCTTGTTTGCTGGAGGGAATAGTTAGGAGGAGGTGGGAGACGAGCAAGCTTGCGCACTATGAGTATGGGGAGGGGTGCGGCAAACTCCTGGCTTGGAAGTTAAAAACGGAGCAAAGCCGGAATAAAATTCCAGCCATTAGGGTAGAAGGGCAAAGTGCACTCAGGTGTGAGGATAGGGAGATAGAGGGGGCCTTTGCAGAGTTTTTTCAAACCCTATACACAGAAGAGACAGGAGTTACAGATGAGCAAGTTGAAAAGTACTTTGAGGATTTGCAAATTCTAGTACCGACATTCTCCTTGATTCTATTTCAAATATCACAATTGACCATCCAAATCTATGCATCTTGAAGTTTGAACTGCTAGACACCTTATCTCCCCTCACCAGCCTTGAACCTCCCAACCTCCACCTACTAGTCACTGGACCTACATAAACAGCTGGCCATACTGTTGATGGAATTATAAACTCAAGAGGATTGATCTCATTTACACGCAAAAATATCATTTTAAGTGATCATCAAATCATCAGTTACAACCTCAACCTGCCCATTGTACCCTTATCCAATGGCCTTTTCCACAAATATACCTATCAGGCCATGGAAGGCTTCAACCTATACTCATCCTTGTTACAGCTGTATTTTATAGGGCCAATGGACCCTCTGATAACTGTAAACAGCTCCACCTATGTCTCTCAGAGGCCTGTGATAAAGTGTTTCTCAAAGTCACACAAATTCGAAAACATTGTTTAAATGTTGGCTGGCTCAATCTGAATGTATACAACTAGTGACATCTCCTTATCAATTAGTGTGAGTTCTATTCCCAATACTTTGCAGCCTATACTCTGCTCATCCAGCATACTTTCATAAAAGAAATAGCTGAGTTAATCAAGTCTATCTCAAGATCCCAAATTAACCTTTGTCTACTAGAAGTATTTAATACATCCTCTTGGCACTGCCTACTGCCAAAGCCACCAAAGTTGTCATTAAGTTATTCCTCTAAACTAGAGATCTTATTTAATTTTTATTCTATTTATGAAGTTTTATAAAGCACCGAACAAGACTATTTCTGGTATCAGAGCGCTGTACAAAGAAAATAGCAAAGAATATACATATTGTAATACATAGAGTCAACAGGTGCTAACAAAGCACTGTACAATGGACATAACATAGAGTGTGAACAGATAATATCAATAGATAAAGGGTGCTATCAAGAAGCAAGTCTGTTACGGGTAACTGGGCTTTGTATGCAGTATACCCATAAATTGTGGTGAGCGGAGGATCGGCATGAACAAAATAGGTAATGATATACAGATAAACGAGAAAATAAAAGTCATGCAAGGAGGTATTCAGTAATATCATTTTTTTTTTTTAAACAAAATTTTTATTGCTTTTTATACAAAGTGTATAGGGCCGTTACGCCACGACCCTGTCAATCAGCAATGTTACAATCAAACTACTTGGAATACGAGTAGGGAAGGACATACCATACAGAGGAACAGTTCATATGAAATGTTGGATTAGCACGATACCCACTCTCAGTTCTGCGTATGTATTTGTATTCAGTTACCCCTACAACCACCCACCCCCCATCCCCCAACTACCCCCTTCCCTTCCCACCGCCCAGGAGTGTCACCTAAGTCCAGGTTGTTAATGCGTGGTAGACCTACATACCCAGTAGTACGACGACAGTGAGTGAAGAATCGCTGTAGGGGATCTCGTCCCAGCTAGGTAACCCAATGCCCTCTCTAGAAGTATGACTCCAGGTCGTAAGAGACCTGCCTCTCCCTGCAAATTAACCTGTGTTCGCTGCGGGGTCCCCTGTGGAGGTATCTTCTTCACTGTCTTCGGGGGATTTGAGTGCTACAACTAGCGCTTCCCAAGCTCTCGCCACTTCTAGTGCCTGCTCACTCCCTATTCGTTTTGCCATCTGCAGCCTGGCCACCCCTTCACATTCAGCCCATTTAAGAAGCTCTGTCTTCCACCTTGCTATACTTGGACCCTGCTTCACTTTCAAATGCATGGTGATATTTTTCTTGGCCAGGAGTAGCCCCAAATCCAAGAACTTACTTGTGATTTTATTCTTGGACGTGTGGGGGAACCAGTGCAAAATGCAGTATTTCAGGGACAGCTCTATCTCCCTATCCGTGACATCAGTCAGCACCGTCGTTACCTCCTCCCAGTAACTGTCCAGGAATGAGCAGCCCCAAAACATGTGTTTAAAATCTGCACCTTCTGCATTGCAACGCGGGCAAGCCGCTGAGTGGGTTGGGAAATACTTCTTGAGCTTTTCCGGAGTAAGGTATGCTCTGTGTAGGATATAGAAATGTACTAACTGGAACCTTGCATTCCGGGTGCTCTTCCAGGCTCTCTCCACCAACTCCCCCCCAAGTCTTCTCCGGGATATCCTCCCCAACGTCAGTCTCTCACTTAAGTTTCAAGTCAGTCAGGGGAAGTAGTGCTTCCGACGATATGCGCCTGTATAGGCATGTCACTGCTTTGTATGTACCTGCTGCCATCACCACGTACTGGCAGCCCAGCGATGTCTTTGGTTCATTGAGACCTTCTCCCCAGTGCTTCCGAATAGCCGCAGTAAGGGCTGAATACAGCAAAAAATGTCCCCTGGGCAAGTCATAACGAGCTTGTAGATCATTAAATGGGATCATGGTTCCCTCCTCGTACAGGTCTCCTATACTGGCCAACCCTTGTTCCGCCCAGACCCCCAACCTCTGCCAATTACCTCCTTGCGGTAAGGCCCTACACATAAGTAATGGGATTTCCGGTGCATAAGGGCGTCTAATATTAGCCCTCCGCAGGTATCTGTTCCAGCACTTTCGCGCCGTGGCGAGCTCTGTGGGGAGTGTTGTGGTCCTGACAGGAAGCCGCAAGACAATGCGGGACAGCAGTTGAAGGGACCCAAATTCTTTCCTCCGTTCTTCCGCCCCCCTGGTACTGTTCGCTACCCATTGCGTGAGCAATTGAAATTGTGCTGCTAAATAATAGGTCTTCTAGTCAGGGACCGATAGGCCACCCTTCGCTCTTGGTCGCAGAAGAGTAGCAAGCGCTACTCTTCTTCTACCAGTACTCCAAATGAATCCCGTGATCATCGATCGGAGCTGGACAAAGTACTTCGTCGGGATCCAAATCGGCAAAGTCCCGAAGTAATATAGTAGCCGCGGGAGGGTGACCATCTTAAGCAGTGCCACCCGGCCCGCGACCGACAGCGGCAAGGAGCCCCAGAAGTCAAAGTTAATTTTTGTCCCCCTGATGGCCTTTCCTATGTTACTCTCCAGGATATTATCTTGGTTATGGTAGATCTGCGTGCCCAGGTATGTCAGGCACCTGTCCTCCCAGGTCACCCCTTCTGTTTCTTGTGGGCCCACTCTGCTCCTTTTCACGGGATACAGACAAGATTTTGTCCAATTCACTTTCAGTCCTGCGACTCTGCTGAGAGCCTGGAGCAGGTTTTTCGCTCCTACTAGCTCCGCTCCTGAATCGGCCAGAAAGAGGAAAAGGGCATCGGCATACAACGCTATGTGATGGATCTGCCCATGCACATTGAGCCCCTGATATGCGTGCCCCGATCTGGCCCGTGCTGCCAGTGGCTCCACTGCCAGGGCAAATAGCAGAGGGGAAAGGGGGCACCCCTGACGTGTCCCCCTCCCCACGCTGCAGGCATCTGAAACGAGCCCACCGGTTTTAATTCTGGCAGTGGAGTCAGCATGCAGGAGAGCCGTCCAGCTCACGAAGTCGTTCCCCAGCCCCATTTTCCGCATCACGTGATACAGGTAAGGCCACTCCAGGCTGTCAAATGCTTTTTCTATATCAACAGCGAAGACCGTCGCTGTGATATAAGAGTCCGCTTCTATTACTCTCAGAAGGCGCCGAACATTAAGCGCCGAACATTAAGCGCTGTGCTTCTGGTGGGGATAAACCCGGATTGATCTTTGTGTATCAAGGCCGTCATATGGGGGAGCAAGAGGGTAGCCAAAATCTTACTTAGTATTTTATAGTCTAAATTAAGCATGGATAACGGGCGATACGCTGTTTTATCCCATGCCTGTTTGCCCGGCTTGAGCAGCGGTATGATGACCGCCTCTCTAGTAGACACGGGCAGTTGGCCAACCCGCTTGGCGTCATTATATAACTGTACTAGCCTGGGAGCCAATATATCAATGTACGCTAGGTAGAATTCGATTGGGAGGCCATCTGTGCCTGGAGTTTTGTTTCGGGCCATTCTCTTGATAGCTCCCCGCACCTCTCCTATCTCGATTGCCCGCCCTAGCGATTCCGCTGTGTCCTCGTCTAAAGCTGGTAGTTGTACGTCCCGCGTGAACTCATGTAATTCCTCTTCCGTTGGAGTCAACTGGCTTCGGTAGAGGTCAGTATAATAGGCTAGGAACAGATCATTGATTCCCTGCTGATCATATCTTGCTACCACATGTTGGTCCCTAAGCTCCAAGATCACTGAGCCTCTTCTGGCCGGGTTGGCTAACCAAGCCAGTAGGACTCCCGACTTATCCCTTTCCGAGTGTGCGCGGGTTATGTATTTTTTGTAATCAAAGCAGCGTTGCCGCTCTACTTGCATTGCTACTGCCTCTCTGGCTTCTAATAGCTCCTTCTGTCTGTCCGGGTTCTCAGGCCTATCTTTTTCCAGGTCTCGCAGCCGCTGGTCATCCCTCTCTAAGTCCTGAAGGATCGCTTTCCTGACTCCCATCATCTCTGATATGCATCTCCCCCTAATGACTACTTTACATGCGCCCCATTCCACTAAAGAGGATGTGGCAGTGCCAACGTTATCTTGGAAGTAGTTAGTAATAGCTGATCGTATTACTGCCTGGAAAGCTTGGTCTTCTAAAGCCTCAGGGCGCAGGCGCCAGGTGGGGATCTTGGGTCGCGCGCGGGACCATTGTAATCTTACTAGTACAGGATTATGATCAGATAGTGTCCAAGTGAGGTATTCGCTGCTGCAAATCCCCTCATGGACATCAGGGGAGCACAATATGGCATCTAATCGGACATGTAGTTCGTGCAGAGCTGAGAAGAAGGAGTAATCCCTGGTCTCAGGGTGTTGCGCCCTCCAGGAGTCTATCAAGCCCCATTTCTGTTGCCAACGACAGCGCGCTTCTGCTAGCTTGTGTGCAGGTGCGTCAGGGAGCAGGGAGTGGGAACGGTCAAGAGCGACATCTGATGTGCAATTGAAGTCGACCCCAGTAAGATCGAGCCCGTGAGGACAGTCGCCAGCTTCCTAGTCAGATGGGAGAAAAAGGCTGGTTGGTCCGAATTGGGCGTGTATACACTCCCTAGCGTAAGGTTCCTGCCATCCAATTTCCCGGTCACTACCACATACCTGCCCTCTGGGTCGATAACCTGATGTGTGCACTGGAACTGGATATCCGCCCTTATCCATATTAACACCCCCCGTGCAAATGCAGAGTAAGAAGTGTAAAATGCTTGGCCCCTCCAGCGGCGCTGCAACGCCGATCCTTCCTTTGCCAATATATGGGTTTCCTGAAGTAATGCTATCTGAATACCCCTACGGACCAAATAGGAGTGTATTTTGTGACGGCGTGTCATTGAGTGCATTTCCCTCACATTCCACGAGATGCATTTCAAACCTAGTGGGGATCCCATTGTCGTGGTATACATCTGTACTCATTAAAAAATCCCCCCCGTGACATGCCTGGTTCCCTTTAACATTTCCAACTTAAAGAACGTCCCCAACTCCCCCTCCCCAGGACAGGTACCGGAGAACTAGCCCCCATCCAAACAGTGCTAAAACATACCATCATCTGGTGACAGTTGCAGGGGTGGACAACCTACAGTCTCGGTGCTAGGTCCCCGCTCCACCGCTCCCCCCTCACATGAATCGGACACTACAAGACAGTAACCCCCAGACCTGCTGGCCAAGGCCAGTAGCACAGCGTGGAATATAAACGGGCCTATGTGGATTCCACCAGAGTCAGGGATATGTCTCGCCGCTGGGATCTTCTGTGCCTGCTGCCGTGGTACTGTCATCACATGAGATCGTCTGCAGTCTGGGGTGTAACCTGAAGTAAGTCCGTTCCTAAGCTGTCATTGTCGCTGTGATCTGGAGAGGTTTTCGATCTTCCTGTGCGACGGCCACTCCTGCTCGAAGAAGGGATGGGACTTTTTTGGCTATGCGTCGCCACGGCCTGCAGTGCTTTGCGGTGTCCCAGGCTAAGCTCTCTGGGCGATGGGGCATTGGATCCAGCTTTAGTGCTGTGAGGGCTCAGCTGCGGAGAGTTCGGAGCCGAGGCACGCCGGGGTGCCGAGCCGCGCGCTTCGAGCTAATCCCATGTCTCTTGTGGCGTGTGGAAAAACCGGTTCCCGCAGGGTCCGCCACCCGGAGACGTGCAGGGAATAACATTGCGTAGGGCAAGTGCAGCTGGTGTAACTTTGCTTGGACAGCTGTGAAGGACGCTCTGCTCCGCTGGACCTCCCTTGTAAAGTCTGGGAAGATCATTATGGCGTTGTTATCGATTTGCAGATCTTGTTTTTGGCGAGCTCTCTGCAAGATGTGATCCCTGTCCCGAAAGTGCAACAGGCGGGCCACTATTGGTCTTGGAGGAGCCCTTGGTTTTGGTGGTTTAGCCGGAACTCTGTGCGCTCGTTCCAGTGCATAGAAGGGAGATAACCCTTCTGGCACTACCTCCGCTCTGATCCAGTCCTCCAAGCATCTCACCATATTAGTCCCTTCCTTTTTTTCTGGCACTCCGATGACGCGGATATTGTTCCTGCAGGACCGACCTTCACTGTCTTCGGCCCGCATTTCCAGCACTTTTACCTTGGATTCGAGGTCTGTGAGAGAGTGTTGCAGGCCATGGACTTTCTCCGGAAGGCCCCCTAGTTCTTTTTCATTAATGGACACCCTATCCTTGAGTTTGCGGTGCTCATCCTTTAGCAGGGTTAGATCTGCTCCGATAGCATCGATTTTCTCCTCCAGCACCTCCCTGGAGGCCGTAATCGCCTGCATGACATCTGTCATTGTGGGTTTCCGGGGGGTCGAGTCACGACCTGTCTCCAGGACTTCATCCTCATCATCCGTCTGGGCACCCGGGGGATCCACGCTGAGGACAGCGAAACCTCTCTTCTTCTGTGTTCTCCCCATCCCGGTAGAGCTACAATTGGTGTCTTTCTGTCAGCTACAGGTTCATGCTGCAATGCCGGCGGCCGTTTCGTGCAGGTTAGTTCGGGCCCTCTCAGTAGTCCACTAGGTGGTAACGGGCCAGCAGGAGGCCTCCAGCCCTCACACCCGCCCTGGGGACTTCGTCTGCGCACTTCAGTAGTGTCAGGGACGCTGCGATTTAAGCCCTCCAGTACCTTGTAGGCCTGCGCCCTTTCCGGGAGGAATGTGCTCCACTGCCGCACCTGGTTCTGGATCCTCACCCCACGAGCGGGGAACTGACGATCTCACCGCTACCAAATTTCCCTGGATCCGCGTGAATGTCTGACAAACCACCAGCCCTCTCATGCGGCGATGGATACAACACCGCTGCTGATCAGCCCCGCCGCAATTTGCGGGCCTGCGTCTGTGGATGGCCTCTGCCTCCACCCGGCGCCTTCCCAAGCGCTCAACCAACGTCTTGCCAAGGGGTCCGGAGGGGGTCAGGCCATCAGCGTGTGGAGCACCATTCCGTTAGGAGCGCCCTGCGTCGTCCCCAGAACCAGACACCTCTCCGTTAGTGCCAAGCAAACTGGATGCCGTAATGTTGGGCCTTCTGTGATGCGGGGGTCCGCCCTGTCTGGCCTTCTGGGTCGAGGCCTCCTATGGGGCTAGGGCGCACGGGGAGCCGCCGGGGCAATGTAGGGCTCTTGTAGGGAGAAGAAGATTCTCTCGGCACTCACCCACGGTGGCGGGGTCCCAGTGCTCCATTCGGTGGGCGGACTACTGCACAGGCGGGGACCCCCGGTGTCGTCTTTCTCGTCTCTACCGGCCTCCCAATCACGCAGGCCCTGCCTCGCTGCCGGATCACCTCGTCAGGGGGGATTTCAGCGCAGCTAGCGGGGGCCAGCTACTTCCATCCGCCACGTTATGCCGAGGTTCAGTGCACAGCCTCCACACAGTAGCCAAGCGGCCTCCACCAGCAAACAGCGCCCAGCCGCCAACGGTCCGCTTCAGTGGCGCCGAGACCTCTCCCGCACAGGCATACCCCTGCTGCTCCTTACAGGTATCACTCGTCAGCAATTACAAGGGGCAGGTGAGTCCACTTACGCTGCTGGGCGCTGTGCAGGCACCACCAGCCTCGCACTGTTACCTGCAGTGTTCTAGGCCTCACAAAGGGTCAGGTACACTCCGGTGCCAAGTGTCTCCCAGCCTGCAGGGAAACCGCACTAGGGTGCCATTTTGCTGTTGCGCTCCTCCGGTCAAGGGTACCGATCAGCAGTCGGGCAGTCGTCAATACTCAGGCGCCCCTCCGCTACTACTATGCCCCCATGCAGTCTGCAGGGACAGATGAGCACTGACGCAGCGGGTGGGTTCCCCATCAGCCCCTCACATCGAGCCCTCCGCAGCAATCATGAGGTGGCCGCCATCTTGTCTCTGTGCTCGCCAGCGCTACAACCTCCGATCTCGTCTCAAATGGCGATGATGCAGGCAATTCAGCGCCCGTGTCGCCTCGCGGGCAGTGTTAGGCGACCCTCAGTCTGTGTTTCAGGGCCCCTCACCAAGCCCAGGGGTCAGGATTATTGTTTAAGGGGAAGCGGCGGTCAGAGCTCCTCAGCTCGCGTCCGTTCGCATCGGCTGCAGGCCACGCCCCCCGTATTCAGTAATATCATTGATACATCTTTTTTGAAGAGGGTTGTTGAAGGGTTGGTCCTGGTCAACGGGGAAGAGAGTTCCAGATTTTTGGGGCAATTCCGGAAAAGGTTTGCTTGTTGGTTTAATGTTTATTGAATTTTTGGGGTTTCAGTCGTAGGGATCTTGTGCTACGAGAAGATCTGTTTCCACCTGATAGAACTAGTTTTTGGGCCAGGTAGGAAAGAGTGTTGTGGTGGATGGCTTTATGCACCATGCATACAATTTTTAGAAGAATTCTAGACTCATAAGGTAGCCAGTTCAGTGCATGTAGGACAGGGGTGATATGATCACTTTTATTAGTGCCTGTGATGAGCCGAGTAGCCGCAGTTAGGGTAGCCCTAAGAGGTGCATGTTTTATTTTTGGTAGGCCCATGAGGGTAGCATTTCCATAGTCAAGTCAGGAGATCACAAGTGCTTGAACCGCTATTTTGAGATCTGCAGTGGGCGTGAAGAGTTTCAGTTTCCTTAATGCATGAAGTTTGTGATTGGCCCCTCTAGTGGTTGTGCTGATGTGATTCTGCATTGAGAGGTTGTTGTCTAGTATTATTCTTAGGGATTTTGCTGACTCGACGATATGGGGGGTACAGTTCAGGGCTGTAATTAGTGGTAGCCAGTCTTTGATGTTCGAGGTGGAGTTGGGTGGGGAGATTAATAGCAATTCAATTTTGAGGGTGTTACGTTTAAGGTGGTTGAGAGTAAGCCAATGTTGAGGTTTTGTCAAGGTGTTATTGAGAATGCTGATTTCTTCAGGTGAGGCAATTTTCATGTAAAGTTGCATATCATCAGCATACATATGGTAGGAGATGTTAGAGAGCTTAAGGATTTCGGTCAGAGGTTCCATGTAAAGGTTGAAAAGGGTGGGGGAAGCGAAGAACCTTGGGGAACGCTGATCATGACTGGTGTCTGGTCGGGTAGGACGTGATTGATCAAGACTCTTTACCGCCGAGACACATCCTCTGTTCTAATATGTCCATGAGAATATCGTGTTTGATAGTGTGAAATGCAGCTGATAGGTCAAGTAGGATTAATAAGCAGGACTTGTTTTGATTGATTAGACATAAAGTGTTGTCGATTGTTAGACCTGGCACCATTGGCGTGGGTCTCCCTTCCATTTTTTGCTGTTGCCTCTTATGTTTTTGCTGGTTTTAGATGCTTTTGGGCACTGTGCCACTGCTGTTCAGTGCCACAGTGCAAGTGCTCCCTATGGTAAATTGATGTATGGATTAGTGACTCCATGATTGGCTTGTTTGGCTTACTGTCGGACCCTAGTACAGTGCACTGCGTGTGCCCAGGGCTTGTAAATCAAATGCTGCTGGTGGGCTTGCAGCACTGGTTGTGCCACCCACCGGAGCAGCTTGTAAAGTGTGTCTCAGGCCTGCCATTGCAGAGCCTGTGGGCAGTCTGGTACTGCCATGTTGACTGGGCAAGTGTACCCACTTGCCAGTCCCTAAACCTTCCCTTTTATACATATTATTCACCCCTAAGGTAGGCCCAAGGGCAGGGTGCATTGTAGGTAAAAGGTAGGACATGCCCTGGTGTGTGTGGCATGTCCTAATAGTGAATTACAGCCATTTTCGTTTTTCACTATTGCAAGGCTACCTGTTCCCCATAGGCCAGAATGGGCAGTTAGATTATTACATCTTATAATCCTAACTGACTCAGGGAACCAGGTAGAAATTCGAGTTTAGTATGCCTGAACTCAGAATGATAAAATACATCTTTTAGTGAAGTTGGTTTTAACATTCTGTGTTTGAAAATACCACTTTTATAAAGTAGGTATTTTCTTGCCTAACTATCCAAGCCTGCCTCTGCTAGGTTGTGTATTCCTTGTCTGGAGTTTGAGTGACAGGGGCTGGGGGCTTCCAGGAGACAGGGTGAGTCAGCACAGGGCTGAATAGAGAGATCTGAATGCAGATAGGAGGGAGGAGTTGCACCTGGGACCTGAATAGGGCTGTGCCTTTCCTCCACAATGCTGGCTCCACCTCCTGTGGTGTGTCTGATGTCCCTGGCCTACACTGTGAAAGGAAAGAAGGAGTCTTGTCAACAAAGTGCTCCAGGACTGACCAGAACTGGTTTTGGACTAGGCAAAGGCCTCTCTGCCTTCAGAGAACAAAGAGAAACTGTGTATAAAAAGGGGGACCCAGACCCCAGAACTTTAGATGACTTCTGGGAATCAAGACGAACCTTTGCTGAGGAGAAGAACCAGGAAGCTGAAGGAGGAGACTACCCCTGTGCTGTGTGTCTGGGGGTTGGCCTGCAGTGGTTGCTTCATTGCCAAAGAAAGGAGAAAAGGACTGAGTGTGCTTTCTATCAACTTGAAGAAGAATCTCCAAGGGCTTGAACTAGAGCTTGCCTCCTGCCTGAAGTCTCAGGGATACAAGACTTCACCAACCAGCTCCCCCCTGAATTCCCTTGCTGGGAATTGAAGTGCCTGCTGTTGTGCTGGGCCTTCTGAGAGACTGCGTGTCGCTGGGAGCTGGAAGCGTAACGCAACGACGAGAAGTGTGTCGCCGCCGCAGCCGCTGTCATCGCATCGCCGAGGAAGCGAGACGCCGCTGTCATCATCGCATCGCCGAAGCGCGGCGCATCGCCGGAGAAGCGGGACGCTGCCACAGAGGACATCATAGCATCACCGGAGAAGCACGTCGCAGGGCCTATCGCGGCTCCAAAGATCATCGAGTCGCCGCACGGCCGTCGGGCGTGCACGCATCGCACCAAAGTTGTCGCATCGCAACCAAGACGCCATTTTGTCGCATCGCACCGGAGAAGAGTATCGCATCGAGGTGCCATCTTGTCGCATCGCACCGGAGAGCAGTAAGAAACCGACGCATCACCTCCCCACACAGTAAGGAAGCGAGCATCAACTCCCCTGCGCAGCAGTAAGGAACCGACGCATCCACTCCCCTGAGTGTAAGGAACCAACGCATCACCTTCCCTGCGACCCTTTTGTTTTCCTTTGCGTTACGCATTCAAGGTACATTGAGAGTAAAGTGTCGCATCTACAACTTGAGAGAACTGAACTATTTTATAACCTTTTAAAGTCTATTTTTGAGTACAGTATTGTGGATTTTTGTCGTTTGGTCTTGTGTTAAGTCTATATAAAAATACTATTTTTATAATACAACCTGTGTGGTGTCCATCTGTAGTGTTGTCACTGTATTACTGTATGTGTTCACAAATGCTTTACACACTGCCTCTGAGATAAGCCTGCCTGCTCGTGCCAAGCTACCAAGGGGGTGAGCAGGGGTTATTTTAGGAGTGTAGCCCCTCACCCTGACTAGACGCAAGGGTCCCTATTTGTCACAGGTACCTACCTATGCCAACTAGAGACCCCCAAATCTAACATTGGTGGTCAGCGGTGAGGATTTGGACTTGCATTTGTGATTCATATACAGTGATTGGTGTACACTACTAGGGAGTGCAGACCATAACGCAACCACATACTTTTTGAGAATTTTTCTTTGGAACTTCTTTTCTATTTTTGATTCTTGAGAACTGCCAGTCTTTTGCTACCATGAGCAAGTCAGCATCCATAGTATCTGTAGACATTGTTTTGGAAGAAGAGAGAATTGATACGTACACTGTGCCTTATCTCAAAGCTTTGTGCAAAAATTTAAAATCTCTGTGAAAGGCCTCACCAGGAAAGAGGAATACCAGAAGGCGCTGAGGGCCTGGGTAGAATCTAGGAATGCCAGTGAGCATCCTGAGGAGCCAGTAATGGAGGCAGAGGATTTAAATGAGCAACTTGAGGGGCCAGTGGGCCCAACTGGAGGGAAAGCACCTTCAGGGGCGGGCAGCAGTGTTTCTTCCAAAGGGTTGTCCCCAGGAGAGCTGGAGGACAGAGCAAGGGAGAGGATGCATAAATTGGAGCTAGCTAGGCTCAAAATGGATGGTCAGAAAGACATAGAGAGCAATAAAATAGAGCTTGGGATGGAATTAGAAATGAAGAAGTTAGCCTTAGAGGAAAAAAGGATGCATTTTGAGCATGAGAGAGGATTGAGGGAATTGGAACTCAAGGCCAAGAAGTTAGAGGTTCCTCCCTCTGGTGGCAGCACACCGCCAGTGCATGTAGAAGCAAGAACCTACATTCCCAAAGATGTAGTTAAAGATTTCCACAAGAATGAGGATATTGGTCAGTGGTTTAGGGCTTATGAAGCTGCAATGTTGGCCCACCGGGTCCCTGAGAAGGATTGGGGAGCGGGGTTGTGGGGCCGCTTTGTTAGTGATGGGAGGGACACTTTGTTGGATTTGCCTACAGAGGAGCAGATGTCCTATACCCACATGAAGGGAGCCCTTATGTCCAGATTTGGTTTGACCCCAGAGCTATACAGACAAAGGTTTAGAAATTGCAGAAAACTGGAGTCTACCACTTGGGTGGAATATGTGTCTTTCTTTTGCAGAGCATTGGATGGTTGGGTGAAGGGTAGCAAAGTGGATAATTTTGAGGCGCTCTATGATTTGCTTGCATGGGAGCACTTGTCAAATAACTGTTTTCCAGAGCTACGCCAGCATCTTATTGATAGCAAGCTGACTAACCCTAGGAAGCTTGCTGAGGAGGCGGACTGCTGGGTGAGCACCCGGGTCCAGAAGGGTCATGTGGGAGACTTCGCCAAAGGTGGGTAGGGTCCCCAGCAGAAGAGTGGGGGGGACAAGGGTAAACAGAGGGAGTTCCAGAAAGGGCCCCAAAGTAATCCCCAAGGGAACCAAGGGAAAGGTTCCCAGCCTCCCCCTGAGAAGAAGGCAGTGGCCCCGACAGATAAGCCTGTTCACAAGGGGCCCAAGATCTGTTTTAAGTGTGGTCTAGTAGGCCACTGTTCTTATGATGCTAGATGTCCCTTGTATGGGAAGACAGCACCCAATGGTGCACCACCCCGGCAGTTGGCTAGTGTAGCCCTGGGGGAGGAGATGGGTGCCCAAGGTGGGTGGGGTCCTGCAGAGATGTCCCTTGTCTCTTTAGGAGACTGTGAGGTGGTCCCCAGGACCCAGCTGCCTGATAACACTAAAAATACAGGCAGTGGGTGACCATCAATGGCAAGAGGGTGGAAGCTCTTAGAGACACCGGAGCCAGTGTGACAGCTGTCAGTTGTCGGTTGGTGTCTGAAGAGCAGGTAGTCCCAAATGCATTTTACCCAGTTGTTGCCGCTGACAACACAGAGAGCCACTGCAAGGTGGCACAGGTTCCCTTTGAGTGGGGGGGGGTCTCAGGGACTCTTCAAGTAGCTGTGAGGCCAGCCATGCCTGTTGAATGTCTGTTAGGTAACGATTTATAGAGCTCCCCTTGGGCTAAGGTGGAGCCGAGAGCTCATTTAGAGATGTTGGGTTTGCCTGAGTGGGCCTGCGTGACCACTCGGTCTATGGCAGCCAGTAAGGGTGTTCAAGAGGACCTGGAGCCTGAGAAAATGGCCCTGGTGCCTACCTTAAAGAGAAGAGGTAGGGGGCACGGGAAACCGGCCCCTGAAGTTCCCACTGCCCAGGAGGAGGCGGACCCTGAGTGGGATGCCCTGGAGCCTACCGGGGAAGAGATTGCTGAACTGGGAGACCTGCCTGAGCTGACCCATTGGCAGCAGGAAGGAGGTCCCTCCAGGGAAGAGTTCTGTGGGGAGCAGAACAAGTGCCCTTCTCTTGCGGGTTTGCGGCAGCAGGCTGCAAACCAGGCAGCAGGTGATCAGTCTGGATCACATTGGATCTACTGGGAGAATGGTCTCCTGTATAGTGAGCCTAAGGTTGCTGAGCCTGGGTCAGCCCGTGTGCTGGTGGTACCCCAGCGCTTCAGAGCCTTCCTACTGGGGCTGGCTCATGATGTGCCTTTAGCAGGACATTTGGGGCAGGACAAGACCTTTGAAAGGCTTGTCACCCATTTTTATTGGCCCCAAATGCGCAAGAGTGCAGACACTCATTGCAGGACCTGTCAGACTTGCCAGGCAAGTGGAAAGAGTGGGAGGAAGCACAAGGCTCCTCTCCAGCCATTCCCTGTGGTCAGCACCCCCTTTGAAAGGGTGGGCATTGACATTGTGGGGCCTCTGGATCCCAAGACAGCCATGGGCAACAGGTTCATCCTGGTCTTGGTGGACCATGCCACCCGGTACCCGGAAGCCATCCCTCTCAGGACAGTGAAGGCCCCCGTGGTGGGACGTGCACTGATGGGGATTTTCTCCCGCGTGGGGTTTCCCAGAGAGGTGGTGTCAGACCGAGGTACCAACTTCATTTCCAAGTATATGAAGTCCCTGTGGCAGGAGTGTGGTGTAACCTATAAGTTCACCACTCCTTACCACCCCCAAGGGAATGGGTTGGTTGAAAGATTCAACGGAACCCTAAAAGGCATGATTATTTGTCTTGAGGAACCTATGAGGCGTAAGTGGGACGTCCTCTTACCATGCCTTCTCTTTGCTTACCGTGAAGTGCCACAGAAATCTCTAGGGTTCAGTCCCTTTGAGCTTCTCTATGGACACCCAGTGAGAGGACCTTTGAGTTTGGTCAAGGAAGGCTGGGAGCAATCTCCCAGGAAACCTCCCCAGGATGTATATAGCTACATGCTGGCCTTTAGGAACCAAAATAGGCGATTCAGAAAACTCGCTGAGGCGAATCTGGAAGCCAGCCAGGAGGAGATGAAGCGGTGGTACGACCAGAATGCCACTCTGGTTGAGCTTCAGCCTGGTCAGAAAGTGTGGGTCATGGCCCCAGTGGAGCCCTGTGCGCTCCAGGATAAGTGGACCGGACCATTTGAGGTGGTGGAGCGCAACAGTCTGGTTACCTACTTGGTGGACTTGCGGTCTCCCAGGAACCCCTTGCGGGTCCTGCATGTCAACCGCCTGAAGGCCCACTTAGAGAGGTCCGAAGTGGGCATGCTCCTAGCAACAGATGCTGGAATGGAGGAGGAGACTGAGCCTCTTCCTGACCTCCTGTCTGCAACAGAGCAAGATGGGTCAGTGGATGGAGTGAACCTCTCTTCCACCCTGACCCCTGAGCAGCAGAATGACTGTCACCAGTTGCTGGGACAGTTTTCTGACCTGTTCTCCCTGATTCCCAGTGTCACTGATTGGTGCGTCCATGATGTAGACACTGGGGATAGTCCTCCTGTCAAGCACAAAACTTACAGGGTGACTGACAGGGTGAGAGCTTGCATCAAGGAGGAGGTCTCCAAGATGCTTGCGTTGGGGGTGATTGAGTCCTCTAACAGTCCTTGGGCCAGCCCAGTGGTCTTGGTCCCAAAGGCTGCTGCACCGGGTGTCTCACCAGAACTGTGGTTCTGTGTGGACTACCGAGGGCTCAATTCAGTCACCAGGACTGACGCGCACCCCATCCCCAGAGCTGATGAGCTCATTGATCGGTTAGGGGCTGCCCGGTACCTCAGCACGTTTGACTTAACGTCTGGGTACTGGCAGATCGCCTTGACTGATGGGGCAAGAGAGAGGTCAGCATTCTCCACATCAGATGGGCACTACCAATTCCGGGTTATGCCCTTTGGGATGAAGAATGCCCCTGCCACCTTTCAGAGGTTGGTCAACCAGGTGTTGGCTGGACTGGAAGAGTTCAATGCCGCCTACCTGGATGACATTGCAGTGTTCAGCGCCAGTTGGGAAGAACATCTGCGCCACCTCTGGGAAGTGTTGATGGCGCTGCGGAGAGCAGGCCTCACGATCAAGGCGAGTAAGTGCCAGATCGGGCAGGGTTCCGTGGTGTACTTGGGACACCAGGTTGGGAGCGGCCAGGTGGCGCCCTACAGCCCAAGATTGAGACCATCCTGACTTGGGAACCCCCAAGACCCAGACAGAGGTGAGAGCCTTTTTAGGACTCACTGGATATTACAGGAGGTTTGTCAAGGGGTATGGGAGCATTGTTGCACCCTTGACAGAGCTGACTTCCAGGAAGCAGCCCAAGAGAGTGGTTTGGACTGACACCTGTCAGAGAGCTTTTGATGCCCTGAAGACTGCCATGTGCACGGCGCCCGTGCTCCTGGCACCCAACTTCTCAAAAGAGTTTATTGTGCAAACAGACGCTTCAGAGCATGACGTGGGGGCTGTTCTATCACAGATTAATGAGGAGGGCCTAGACCAACCTGTAGCCTTCCTCAGTAGGAGGTTACTTCCACGGGAACAGAGGTGGAGTGCAATTGAGCGTGAGGCATTTGCTGTGGTCTGGGCACTGAAGAAGTTGAGACCATACTTGTTTGGGACTCACTTCCGGGTTCAGACAGACCACAGGCCCCTCAGATGGCTGATGCAGATGAGGGGTGAGAATCCAAAGCTGTTGAGGTGGTCCATATCCCTACAGGGGATGGACTTTACGGTGGAACACCGCCCTGGTACAGAACACGCCAATGCTGATGGTCTGTCCAGATTTTTCCGCCTTAGTGATAAGAACTCCCCGGAGGTAGGGTAGTTCTCCCCACATTTCAGCTGGAGGGGACACGTGTTAGACCTGGCACCATTGGCGTGGGTCTCCCTTCCATTTTTTGCTGTTGCCTCTTATGTTTTTGCTGGTTTTAGTTGCTTTTGGGCACTGTGCCACTGCTGTTCAGTGCCACAGTGCAAGTGCTCCCTATGGTAAATTGATGTATGGATTAGTGACTCCATGATTGGCTTGTTTGGCTTACTGTCGGACCCTAGTACAGTGCACTGCATGTGCCCAGGGCTTGTAAATCAAATGCTGCTGGTGGGCTTGCAGCACTGGCTGTGCCACCCACCGGAGCAGCTTGTAAAGTGTGTCTCAGGCCTGCCATTGCAGAGCCTGTGGGCAGTCTGGTACTGCCATGTTGACTGGGCAAGTGTACCCACTTGCCAGTCCCTAAACCTTCCCTTTTATACATATTAGTCACCCCTAAGGTAGGCCCAAGGGCAGGGTGCATTGTAGGTAAAAGGTAGGACATGCCCTGGTGTGTGTGGCAGGTCCTAATAGTGAATTACAGCCATTTTCGTTTTTCACTATTGCAAGGCTACCTGTTCCCCATAGGCCAGAATGGGCAGTTAGATTATTACATCTTATAATCCTAACTGACTCAGGGAACCAGGTAGAAATTCGAGTTTAGTATGCCTGAACTCAGAATGATAAAATACATCTTTTAGTGAAGTTGGGTTTAACATTCTGTGTTTGAAAATACCACTTTTATAAAGTAGGTATTTTCTTGCCTAACTATCCAGGCCTGCCTCTGCTAGGTTGTGTATTCCTTGTCTGGAGTTTGAGTGACAGGGGCTGGGGGCTTCCAGGAGACAGGGTGAGTCAGCACAGGACTGAATAGAGAGATCTGCATGCAGATAGGAGGGAGGAGTTGCACCTGGGACCTGAATAGGGCTGTGCCTTTCCTCCACAATGCTGGCTCCACCTCCTGTGGTGTGTCTGATGTCCCTGGCCTACACTGTGAAAGGAAAGAAGGAGTCTTGTCAACAAAGTGCTCCAGGACTGACCAGAACTGGTTTTGGACTAGGCAAAGGCCTCTCTGCCTTCAGAGAACAAAGAGAAACTGTGTATAAAAGGGGGACCCAGACCCCAGAACTTTAGATCACTTCTGGGAATCAAGACGAACCTTTGCTGAGGAGAAGAACCAGGAAGCTGAAGGAGGAGACTACCCCTGTGCTGTGTGTTTGGGGGTTGGCCTGCAGTGGTTGCTTCATTGCCAAAGAAAGGAGAAAAGGACTGAGTGTGCTTTCTATCAACTTGAAGAAGAATCTCCAAGGGCTTGAACTAGAGCGTGCCTCCTGCCTGAAGTCTCAGGGATACAAGACTTCACCAACCAGCTCCCCCCTGAATTCCCTTGCTGGGAATTGAAGTGCCTGCTGTTTTGCTGGGCCTTCTGAGAGACTGCGTGTCGCTGGGAGCTGGAAGCGCGACGCAACGACGAGAAGCGTGTCGCCGCAGCCGCTGTCATCGCATTGCCGAGGAAGCGAGACGCCGCTGCCGCTGTCATCATCGCATCGCTGAAGCGCGGCGCATCGCCGGAGAAGCGGGACGCTGCCACAGAGGACATCGTCGCATCACCGGAGAAGCGCGTCGCAGGGCCTGTCGCGGCTCCAAAGATCATCGAGTCACCACACGGCCGTCGGGCGTGCACGCATCGCACCAAAGTTGTCGCATCGCAACCAAGACGCCATTTTGTCGCATCGCACCGGAGAAGAGTATCGCATCGAGGTGCCATCTTGTCGCATCGCACCGGAGAGCAGTAAGAAACCGACGCATCACCTCCACACACAGTAAGGAAGCGAGCATCAACTCCCCTGCGCAGCAGTAAGGAACCGACGCATCCACTCCCCTGAGTGTAAGGAACCGACGCATCACCTTCCCTGCGACCCTTTTGTTTTCCTTGCGTTACGCATTCAAGCTACATTGAGAGTAAAGTGTCGCATCTACAACTTGAGAGAACTGAACTATTTTATAACCTTTTAAAGTCTATTTTTGAGTACAGTATTGTGGATTTTTGTCGTTTGGTCTTGTGTTAAGTCTATATAAAAATACTATTTTTATAATACAACCTGTGTGGTGTCCATCTGTAGTGTTGTCACTGTATTACTGTATGTGTTCACAAATGCTTTACACACCGCCTCTGAGATAAGCCTGCCTGCTCGTGCCAAGCTACCAAGGGGGTGAGCAGGGGTTATTTTAGGAGTGTAGCCCCTCACCCTGACTAGACGCAAGGGTCCCTATTTGTCACAGGTACCTACCTATGCCAACTAGAGACCCCCAAATCTAACATCGATAATATGGATCATGGCAGTTTCAGTAGTGTGACCTGGTCCGAAACCCAATTGGCAGTTGTCGAAGAGTTGGTATTGAGCAATGTGATTGCAGAGTTGCTGATGAAAATTTTTCCAGGAGCTTGGCTAAAGTTGGGATGCTGGATATAGGTTGGTAGTTTGTCAGATCGGAGAGGTCAGAATCAGGATTTTTTTTAAGATGGGGTGACTTGGCCACTTTTTAGACAGTCTGTATGGTATCCTTGAGTAAGAAAAGTGGGGTCACTGAAGTGGTTAGAACTTATTTTATGGAAGTTAATAGCTTTAAGATGTCGGTTTCATCAAAAGTCTGGAAGGTGGACCAAGAGGCATTGTTTTTAGGTTTGAAGGTATAATTACCAGGACTGTCTTCCTGTGATTAGGAGGTACGGTGTGGTGGGGCTTCAATCGGGTAGAGATTCACAGCATTCTGGAGATAACAGTGAATTGACTATTTTTGTCAAAAAATAAGGAGGCAAATGCTTCACTATTTGGTAGAGTTTTAATATCTGAGGAGGAAGGAATACGTATCCCATTAGTTAGATTTTTTTTAATTTCAAAGCGTTCTTTAGGACATAACAACTACGTCAAGCTCGTGATGGAAATAAGATGATTTGGAGCTTCTAATGTGCCTTTTGTAGGTGCTCTGTTTTTTCCACGGACATTTGAGGTTTGTCAGAGAAGGGAGTCAGTCTCCATGCTCTTTCTGCAAGTCTGAGGGAGCGGCGTTCCTCATTAAGGATACAATTGAACCAAGGGTTCGATCTTCTTATCAGGACTCTCTTTAATTGTTTGGGGGCCATGGAGTCCAGGATGTTGGACATAGAGCTAAAATAGTGCTCTGTGAGGTCTTGTGTGTCAGACATGTCGATGAGAGGGGACAGGAAACTGTGGGTACTAGCAGATAGCATACCTGGATTAAGGTTACAGGTATCTCTGGCCCAGTGTTTGGTTTTCACTGGGTGACCTTTAAGGATGGTTGCCTTTTCATTTATGGAGAAGGTGATGCAGTGATGGTCGTCCAGTTGCATTGTAAAATAGAGTCAATTTGGATAGTATTCTCCTTCGCTATGATTAAGTCTAAGATGGCCCCTTTAGTATGCATGGG
Source organism: Calotriton arnoldi (assembly GCA_963921515.1). Lineage (NCBI taxonomy): Eukaryota > Metazoa > Chordata > Amphibia > Caudata > Salamandridae > Calotriton > Calotriton arnoldi. Next base: position 58,662 of record CAWUFW010011638.1, read on the forward strand.
CCTGTTGCAGGCTTGCATCAGGTTGAGGTCATGGAGAAAGGCCTTGATCATTCATGTTGTTCCAGTGAATGTTGAAATCACCTAGGAAAATCTGGCTATTGTGTGGTTCGTTGTAGGTAGATATGAGCGCCATGATTTCTTTGAGGAAAATATCATTATCTCTGAGGGGGGGGAGGGGGGTGGAACGTGTGCAGAATGCATGATGAATTATCTTTAGTTGAGATGTTGATCATCAAGTGTTCGCAAGAGAATACTGGCATAGTCAGTGTCTATTTTACTGTTAAATTGGACCAAAATATACAAGCTAGACAACCCCCATGGCGAACTGCGCGGTCCAGCCGGACAATGTCATAGGTTGGTGGAACTAGGATGTCTAGAATAGAGGATGAGGATTCCTTTAACCAGGTTTCGGTGGGAATTAGGAGGTCTAAGTCCAAGTTGAGTATAAGGTCTGTGTAGTAATCGGTTTTATGATTTTCTCATGCATTGGTTACTCTGTTGTACACACCTTTATAACATGGTTTAGCCTGTCAATGTATTGTCTTAGTTCCTTTAGAATGTTCTTGTGCTGCCTAGTAATACTAGAATGTTTGCTATGTATTCTTGAGTTGGTGTCTGTTGGAGCTGGCTGCCCTTAAGCTGGCTCCTCATCCATGTAACCTTACAAATAAATATATTCAAGACATCACCAGCTTCCTGCGTCGTTACTACATTTGATTGGCAACGAGCTTGGTTACATGGACCACCCAGCGTGCAAGTAATCTCTTATTTGAGATCCTACTTCAATCAAGCCTCTTAAATTTCAAGAGACAACACATACTGTGTTCAACAGCGCTATCGTCAGCAACCTGGAACATTTTGAAATTCACATACATGGTGTTTAACAGCGCTATCGCCAGCAATTTTGAATATTTTGAAATCCTTGGCTCAGCATCTGACACGGTAGGACGTTTTATTACATACTCCTATTACCGAACTCTGAAGTGCCTTCTCCGTGTCGTTCTCTGCTAAGTTTTTGCCTGCGCTTCTTACTACTTCTATCGCTATATGCACACTTTTACCACCGCATCTCATGTTAGCGCATTTTTCAAAATTTGACTCTTTACCTCGTTTCTGCCCCATGTCAAACGAGTATCATCTATATGTGCGCATAACAGTGCTGCATCAACACAGCGCATCTCTCAAGACGCGGCTTCCCTTCCATCGCGTGTCAACATGTCAGCACACCTTTTAATTTGTCTCGATAACTCGTTTCTACCAAACGAGTATCATTGATATGTACACATAACAGTTGCTGCATCCTTACAGCGCATCTTTCAAAACGTTACGTGCCTTCCATCACAAGACTACATTCTCTTACCTGACGACGCTTCAGCGCTGTTTCCCTCGCGACCTGCTTGCTTTGTCCTCCATGATGACTGGTGACGTTAAAGCCTCAAACTCAACGCATACGTCACCACGCTTTTTCACGTTGAGAGGCCATCTTGGAACAGGCTCACTCGTTGCAGTTCGTCTATTTACGTGTGCATCTCAGTGATTCACACACCAATTACACATTTATCTCTTGTCAATTACTGCGTATTACAAGCGGTGTTACGCACACCATTTTCATCATCTCCTTTCTACCAGCGTGTACTTAAACAATGTATTTTTTATTTTTTCTTCATTCTTTGTGTATTACAAACGGTGATACGCACACCACTTCAGTCACTTTCTTTCCATCAGCGTATGTACTCCCAGCAGTGTGCACATCTCGGTGACACACACACCCATCAACATTAGCATATACGACTGTCTTATGCATTTGCTCCTGCATCACGTTCTTTTCCTATATTTCTCCAACATTTGTGTGTTTCACGCGGTGATCCACACACCATTTCAGTCCAATTTAGTTATTATTCTATGCAATCATATCTTCTGGAAATTGATTTTTGTGTGTGCTTCAAGTGGTGATTCACACATTATTTCACCTTACATTTTTTTATTACAGTGTGTACTCTATGGTGACACACACACCCTTTTACTGGTTATAGCACTCTATTTTTACCTATTTCATGCGGTGATATACACACCAATCTTATTTCAATTTTTCGCATTATTTTTTTTTTTGCATTTTTGGTGGTAATTTTGTTGGGCTGCCTACTCCTCATCTTTTTTTGGTACTTACAATGTGTACTTTACAGTCTGTAAATCCTCCTCCAGCGTTTCTTGACACTCATGGAGAACCAGCTATCAGATGGGAGGTTTGGCATGACGCTTTTGAAACTTATTTGGGTGCCATAGGTGCAGCAAGATTTAGTGCTGATAGAAAGAAATGTTTACTCCTACATTCTCTTGGATTTGAAGGAAGATCTGTATTTAAACATTTACCTGAATTACCTCAAGAAGAAGGTGGACCTAACGACGAATATAAAGAAACTGTACAAAAACTCAAACTTCGTTTTGATAAACTGCCAAGTCTCATGGTCCTCAGTCAATTTTTTTTTAAAAGGAAGCAATCTGAGAGCGAAGACGTTGATGCTTACATCTCTGTCTTACGTAGATTGGCTGTGGATTGCAGGTTTGAGACCTTCACAGATCAACTCATCAGAGATCAATTTGTTTGTCACTGTAAAGACAAAAACATTAGACAAAAATTACTTACTATGGGTGATCCGTCTCTTGATGATACCATTAAACTAGCTAAGAGCATAGAAATGTCAATGGTTTCTTTAAAAGAATTAGAAGAGAAGGTTATAGAACCAGTTAATGCTATTAACCTAAATTCTTCTCTTAAATCTGTCAAGAAGACTTTTAAAGGTAGTTCCAACACGCAAAGTAAATCTTCCAAACCTGGAACATCATTTAGTGTGGGATCTAACTCATGTTTGAGATGTGGAAACCCACCTCACACTAAAGGTTCACGTTGTCCTGCATCTAATGTTACCTGCAATTATTGTAAAACGGTTGGACATTTTGCCAAAGTTTGCTTGAAGTTGAAAGGGCAGAAAGGTCTAAAGAAACCTGTTGTATGTCTCATTGACTCCAATTCTTCTTCTGACTCAGAACTAGTTTCAGTCGTTTCTGATTCAAACGCAAGGGATTCGTTGTGTTCACATGATGTCATAGAAGGTGATCCCAGGTCCTGTGTTGATCCCATAGTTGATATTTCTGTGGGTAGCAAGTATATTAAGCTTTTAGTCGATTCTGGTGCAAAAATAACAATGATTACGCAAAAACTCTTTGATGAGACTTGGAAAGGGAGTCAGCCTCTCCTTCCTCCGGATCGCTCTCCTGTGTCATACGAAGGTCGGAAAATTGACCTTTTGGGTTTTTTCGAAGAGGAGATGTGCTTTAAAGGGAGGAAAATAAGAGGGAAAATTTATGTTGCACTTAAAGGACTTAATATTTTAGGGTGGTTCCATCAAGGCCTATTCGGCATGAATCTTAAACCAGGAACCAAAGAACAAGTTCTTGTCGTAGGATGTCCTGATGAAATTCAAATGCTTAGAGATAAATTTCCTGCTGTATTTAGTTCTGAATTAGGCAAAATTGGTGGCTTTAAACACAGGATAATTGTTAAAGAAGGGTCCATTCCTGTAAAACACAAACTCAGAGGGGTGCCCTACAGTGTGAGGGATGACTTGGAAAAAGAACTGTTGCAACTCTGTGAGAAAGGTGTTATTGAGCCGGCTGAGTCATCTCTGTGGCTTTCTCCTTTGGTGGTTGCTAGGAAGAGGTGTGGCCAACTCAGGGTGTGTGTTGACTTAAGATCTCTCAACAAAGAGATCTGGGTTGACTCACATCCACTTCCAAAAATCAACGACCTCTTTGCCTCTACTAAAGGAGCTAAGTTTTTCACCAAGTTGGACCTTGCCAGTGCCTACCACCAGGTTGAGTTACATCCCGATTCCCGTCACCTTCCGGCATTTGTCTCCCCTCTAGGCACGTTTCAGTACCGACGTATGCCCTTTGGTTTGGCATCGGCTGCGTCGGTATTCCAGAGGGTGATGAGCAATATTATTAAGGGAGTTGACGGAGTATTAGTCTTCCAAGACGATGTCCTCATTTTTGCTAAGGATGTTTCTTCACATGATTCCATTCTACACAATGTGTTGTCTTTTTCAGCAACATGGTGTTGTACTTAAGTTGGAAAAATGTAAGTTTTTTTGTACCGAAGTAGAGTACTTAGGTCATGTACTCACTCAAGAAGGTGTCAAACCGAGACCTGGTCTCCTTGAGGCTATCTCTAATGCTTCTACTCCCACTGACAAGACTGGGGTTAAATCTCTACTTGGACTCTGTGAATATTATTCGAGATTTATTCCCCATTATGCCACAATTGTTCGTCCCATCAGCAATCTCCTCAAAAAGGGGACCAAGTTTGTTTGGAGTGATGAATGTGTGTCTGCTTTTGATGAAGTTAAAGTTCTTCTAGGGAAAAGTACGGTCCTCAATCCTTTTGATCCAAGTTTACCTTGCTGTTTAACTGTGGATACTAGTCAAGTTGGACTAGGTGCTACTTTGACACAAGTGGAGGAGGGAGTTGAAAAAACGATTGGGTTTGCATCTAGAGTTTTAAGGGCTGCTGAGTTGCAATATTCAGTCATTGAAAGGGAGCTGTTGGCCTGCGCCTGGGCTATCGATAAGTTTCGTTCATATGTATGGGGAAAACGTTTTTTACTTCAAACTGATCACAAGCCTCTTGCCAATATCTTAGGTGGGAATGTGACTAAGTGTTGCACTCCCAGAATTATGAGAATGGTCACCAAACTACTCCAGTACCAATTTGATGTAAGGCACATTTCTGGTGGAAAGAATGGCAGGGCAGATTTTCTCTCTCGTTTTCCTGCCACTGAAATTCATGATGATGAGATTTCTTTTTCTGATCTAATTGAAGAGGATTGCGAGGATTGTCTTGTTGCAGGTGTGGATATTCCTGAACTCAAGTTTTGTTCTGAAGATGAATGGAGATCAACATTTTGCGGTGACTGTATCCTTCAAGAAGTTTGCAATCTTGTTAGAAATGGGTGGCCAAGAGAGAAAGTGCTTTCTCTTTCTCTTCAACCATTTGCCAAAATTGAGGATGTAATTTCTTTAGAAGATGTAATTTTGTTGCGTAATGACAAACTTATTCCTCCTCATGTTTTCAGGAAAGGAATTATTGATAGGGCTCATGAAGGACATCTAGGTTCCTCTTTTACGAAGCGGCGAATTCGTGATACCTTTTGGTGGCCTGGAATGGATTCAGAGATTGATGAGTTTGTTGGGGACTGTTGTGTTTGCAAGTCATCTGACAAATCCCTTAAAGTTTCTGTTCCTCCTCTTATGCCTGTTGAGTGTCCTGACCGTCCATGGGTCAAAGTGGGTGTCGATATCATGGGACCATATAGTGTGCTTTCTGGTGGTTCCAGATTTATTTTGGTCCTAGTTGACTATGCTTCAAAGTGGCCTGAGTACAAGCTTGTCAAAGAAGCGGACACTAAGAGTGTTATGGATTTTTTGAGCGATGTCTGGTCTAGGGAAGGGTTTCCAGAAATACTTGTTTCTGATAATGGGAAACAGTTCGTTAGTAGAGATTTTGAGTCCTTCTTCTCTTTTTCTGGTGTAAAACATGTGAAAAGTTCCCTTTATCATCCCCAAGGGAATGGACTTGTAGAAAGAATGAACTGTGTGATTGGAGACTGTGTTAAATGGGCTAAAGCCAGCAACCATTGTATTGTTAAAGCTCTTAACAGCATGATATGGTTTTATAGGACCACTCCCCATTCATCCACCAAAGTGTCTCCTTTTGAATTGAGGAGGGGTAGAAAGGCCAACACGTCTTTCCGTCCAGGGTGGATGTCAAAATGGGTTAATGCAGAGTCAGATGTCTTGAAATTGATGTCTATTGTGAAAGGGAATGTTGCTTCCACTCAAGCTAAGCAGAAAGCTTGTTTTGACTCCAAGAGAGGTTCTAAGACTTCCATCCTTAAGGTTGGGGATACTGTTAAAATCAAGAAATCCTTTCATGTTAATAAGGGTGAAAGCAAATTTGGTCCACCAGTCAAAGTGGTTAAGTTGGTGGGCAATGCTGTTCAGGTCGAAGGGGGTTTTGGTGGAACCTCAACAAAGTTGCAAAAGTTCAATCTTCTGTTCCGTGTTTGCCCTCCATGCAAGGAAGGTACTCTCCTGTTAGTGCTGAATCAGTCCAAGGTAATGCCAGGAAGAGTGCCCGGGTCATTGTTAAACCTGCAAGGTATAGAGTTTAGTTTTCTTTGTCAAACTTGTTATATACATTTATTATCTTTGTTAAATCCGTATGGTACAGAGTTTTTTTTTTTTTTTTTTGTTTTTTTGTTAGAAGAAGGGAAGGTAATGTAGTAATCGGTTTTATGATTTTCTCATGCATTGGTTACTCTGTTGTACACACAGTTTATAACATGGTTTAGCCTGTCAATGTATTGTCTTAGTTCCTTTAGAATGTTCTTGTGCTGCCTAGTAATACTAGAATGTTTGCTATGTATTCTTGAGTTGGTGTCTGTTGGAGCTGGCTGCCCTTAAGCTGGCTCCTCATCCATGTAACCTTACAAATAAATATACTCAAGACATCACCAGCTTCCTGCGTCGTTACTACAGTCTGCTATGTCAGCAGCATGTTTCACTGCTGACCAACAGTTGAGTAGCGAACATTTTAATAAAGATTTGGTGGCAGTGGTAGATGGGGACTAGTTTGAGGTTTGTTTTATTAATGGATCTGGGTTTAGGTTGGGGTTGGTAGGGTGATAATTGTCTGATTTTTTTTGATGGCGTAACAAGGTCAATTGGGGTGGGGTTGTATGAGGCGAGAAGAGAAATTATATCATTGTTCGATAGGTAACTAACTAATCTTTTGGATTGGGCTGTATGGTTGAGATTCGGTATACAGCTCAAATGAGGCTGTGTAGGCCATACTGTCAACAGGAGGACAAGAGGGTAGGAGTGTTACTGATCGGGCTGTTAATAGCGTGATTAGACCAGTTATGTTCCAGGTTAGAGGTGATACGTAGAAGATTAAGGATATCAGCCCGCATGAACAGTAGATCTGATTTTATAGCAACAAGTGTAGAATGGAGCAGGGAGGTGCTAATCGGGTTAGCGTTACTATTGAGTTGATAAAAGGGGGGTATTGTGTCCTATATTTGGTGTGTGGTGGAGGTCCTAAGATTGGGGCTGTGGATAGGAGAATTGGGAGTGTTCGGAGGTGGGGTGAAGGGATTATGGACTGAATTCATACTTGACGGTGGTGCAGGGGAGAGAGAAGGATGGTGGATATAAAGACTAGTGGTGGAGAGATCGCTAATAGGCTTCTGTCTGGTGTTAGCACTATCCAAGAGGTAGCACGTAAGATCTAAGGAGACTGGTGACCAGTAGTTAGTGGGAACCACGATAGGTGACGTAGCATTAGATCGCTGATTAATAGTGGTGTTGCTCCTAAGCTGAAAGGGGCAGTAATCGTAATTAGTTTATTTGTTGGTTGGGTAGGAGGGTTGACAAGGTGATGGGTTGGGGTAGGGTCGGGACTCTCGTTAGTAGAAGTTGTATTCACATAAGTTGAGACACCATGAGAGGGAGAGTGGGTGTCTGCCATGGGCGAGTGATGGCATGAGATGGATGAGAGATTGGGTGGGACGTGGATATCATTTGAAAGAGGTTCTCAGGGGAGTAGGGATAAGGGGGGTGGGGTAAAATCACTGTCTAGCTTGATCTTGAGGTAGGGGAAGAGCTTGTCAAAGAGTTCCAAATTGTGATTGAAGTACTGAATGAGCACAGTGCCATTATTATAGATGGAGAGTGTGGCTTCCCCACTGTATACATGGGAGGGCAAGATGGTACATTTATGGCCATGAGGTATTTTCTTTGTGGAGGTGGTTTTGAGTACAGAGGATAGCACCTTCCTCCACTAAGCAAGACGATTAGAGAAGAAGATAAGGTCATTAAGTCACATCCCTTTTTGATGCAAAATTATGGGTCTAATATAAGTGTTTCTATATTCGATTTGAGAGTTTTATATATGAAAGTTTTAGTTACGTTTTTGGATAGATTAGGAGGATTAATGACAGTAGAGGGTTAGATATGTATAAATGGGGTGGTTTCATGTTCACAGTCAATAGAGCAGATGAGAGAAAAGTAGAAGAGGTAGGGAGCAGATAAAGGTGGGAGCCACTACAAGATGGCTGCCAGGTATCAGGCAGGTGAGAGGGCTGCTTCATAGATAGGATGGGAGAGTCCTATTTCAGTTTTTAGTACATGTGCTAAGGTGAATAGTCCTATTTCTCTGTTTGTGTAAGTGGAAGGGAGAGGGTTGAAGGACTGGGTTGGCCATGCCATCTTATACCGAAAGAAAGGCTGAACTAGGGGAAGAGTATAGAGGTTGAGAAAAAGAATATCAACTGGCCAAATGGTAACTAAGTTGGCTGCCTACTGAATAGTGGGTTTACTCTTGGGTTAAGTATACACACATACCTGAACAGCAATCGGATACATACCGAATAAGCGAAGCGCTTGTGTACTCGGGCACTAAGGCAGGGATGTCAAAACAAAAACAAAGAAACCTTGGGAGAGCTGGGGCAGCCTCCCGCACCTTGAACGCTAACCAGGCAAAGAGCAGACACGGTGAGGTGGAGAAAGGGCGTTTCACTCACGCTACATGTAGACCTGGAGAGCCGTCAGGACTAATTCGTATGTGCTCGGCAAGGGTCGGGACCAGCACGTCATGAGCAAACAACGGACCACAGTACCAATGTCAGCAAGGTTCAGCAGCGGTGTGGTCTCAATAGCGACCCATCCTGCGAGAGGGATACCAGTAGCGGGAGACCTAGGCACCGCCAAGCAGGAAAAAGATCCAAGCCACAGAGGAATCGACAGACTCCGCCGAGCACGCACGGGAGGGGCATACGCAGACTGCAAGCCTGGCGAAATGGCCAGAGGAAAGAGATAGGCAAGAGTACCTTATCAATCGAACAGCCCAAGGAGAAAGGAACGGAGCAGCGCAGCCGCACTGGTAAAGAAACTGCATCGGTCCGACATAAAGAGGGGACACTTCCACCCAGCTACCTCCGCTTTCCTGATTAGGCGGCCAACGATGTCGATATAGGAAAGTTTTGGATCAGTCGGAAATGCTGAAAGTTTGCTCTGAAAATGTGGGTCACCCACAGGAGAGTAAGATGCCATGAGAATGTGGACGGTGCAACGAGGCAGTGCTGACAAAGGATCTGGTACCAGATGTAGGCAGTGGTCAAAGATCCAAGGGTGCTTTCCCTATAATGGCCCAGCGATCAACAGTGCAAGCATGGGTGACCACGGTCTCACTCGATGATCCCTGAGACCTTGAGCAGCATTCCTGGAGAGCAAGGCATAGCTGTGGTGTTCACCAGAGTAGTCAGTCAGCTCAGGTGTTCGGATCCATGGAGGAAAGGCAACGGAAGCTCAGAGGGATAATGGTTGGGCAACTGAGACTTTCCCAGCCAGCCCATATTGAATCTGACCAGGAGAATGCCACGGAACAGCTTGCCAAAGATCAGGTACTGAACTGGATCCAGTTATGCTTAGGTTATTGCTGGAAATTAACCCAACAAGGTGCGGTGCAGTATGGTTCAGATGGCAAGCTTAATGGGGGATTTAAACCTAAAAGGTAATCCCGAGCGCTGAAACGTCTAGGCACGACCTTGTGGTGGCCATCTTGCTTTGATAAGTGATGGCCACTGCCACAGTTCACAGGGAGTCACAAAACCCCTGCCTTATTGCTACGTATGTTCCAGGAGACCTTCTGGTACGTTTTGTGAATGTCTATGAAAGAAGGGATGGAGCACTGTGAGGGACAGCAGAATCGATCCCTGAACTCTCATTCGTTAAGTGCCAACCTATTTGTAGGCCAACACTGTCTCTTACAGAGATAGTGGCTGTTTTCAAAATTTAGTGACTGGTTTTGGGAGGAGTAATCCATGATTCCTGATTCCAAATGTCACCAGCCTCCATTTGGAAGGTGGAAACTTTAGCTTAGGGACTGAATCAATGTTTTGCAACTTCAATTGTGTTGGCGAAACACAGGTACATTATATAATGAATCACAAAGCAGAGGGTGACTCCCATTACCTTTTCTTTTGTGATTAATTATTAGTTGCAAATCAGAAAGCCTCTCTATGTGCCTTTTGTACACGGAGATCTGCATTGCTGCCATCATTAGCCCTGTGATATTCCAGCTTGCAAGCTTTGTGACTGTAAACTTGCTTCATACATCGGGCCCATAGTTTCATGGTGCATACAACACTTACCTTCTGGTATCTTCTGGCACTGGAGCCACTGCTGCTGCTGCTTGAAGAGCTGGACTGGAAGGTAGATTTTTGTCTTGTATCCCTCTTCTTAGGATTCTGCGTTAGAAAAATGTGGTTTATAAAAATGTACGGCTTTAGTGCAGGTTACATAAACGCTAACAGTGATATTATTTGCCAAAAGCAAAAACTTGAAGAGGTTAGCCCTATGGCAGTGTATGGAAAATGAATCTACCTGGCTTCTCAACAAAAGGCAGACAGTCCCTCTAGAAGCGAGGGAGAGTCTTTCCCCCACCAGAATTATGTTCTGTGGAAATTAGGATAAAACAGGTACTGGATGAATTTCCAAACTGCACCTAAATAAACCTAACAACATGCACCCTTGGAATAAACCACTTTTTACATTTGTAGCTACAAACTTAGCCCTGAATTTTGCACACAGATGTAAATACAATAGGTAGTTGTAATTTTAATGAATTTCTTCTACAGTGAGAATGTCCTACATTTTTGGGACGTCTGCCCCTTGGTGCTAAACTTAGAGAAATGGAATAGTGCACACATGAAAAAAGATAACACTACAGGAGGTCCTGTCTTCTGTTTTATTTTTGGGGACATATGACATTTGATGCAAATATTAGAAAGCTGTCCTAGTTCCCTATAGGTGAATCGAGAAAATTGGCATGAAATATTAAAGAACACATACATCTATACACAAAGAAGCAAATATGAGTTCTTCAAGCATCGCATTCAAGACCAATTGCATAATAAAGCTATAATAAGGCCAATATTATTGATGGAGCAAGGACTCACAAATGAGACTTGCTCGAATACAATCTCCTCACAGTATTAATTTATTAATTTTGTATTGTTTATACTAACGTTGCATGCATTACACGAATAGCAAGGAAGCTTGCCTATGTGTTCTAACTAACAAGTAACGCTTGTCTTTTTCTAAAATGGCTGCTAAAGCGCGGGAACCTTACTGCGCATGTCTCATCCATATCACAAGGTGTGACGTCTTTCTTTGCTTGGTGGGAAATTTCTGCTTCTGCGCAGTGTGTATTAAAATGGCTGCTTGATGTTTTCACATGCTTCAGCTTGCTCTTGTGTTATTATTATAATTGTCGTTTTCTTAACGCTACTAATGCGGGATAGATTTATAAGTAAATGGGGATAGAGTAGAAAGAGTGGGTATACAGTGAAACATATTATTTGTGATCTTAATATTTTCTTCTTTGACTTTTATTAGTTCGTAAACTTGGGCCTGGGGTTGGTGATCTGAAACTCGAGAGACAGCGATTCTGCGCATGTGTCCTCCTTGGCTGCCAAAGAATAAAGGATGAAGTCAACCTGGACGTCGTCCAAGGCCACGACCTAATGGCCGATATTGATATATTCATGTGTTCTTGCCTAACTTGCAACTATGTATATGGAAAATGAATAAAACTTTGTCGTGGAGACGGGTGGGAAATAAAGCCAATGTATTAAAATTGATGGGCGGTAGTTTAAAAACAAAGGTCTTCAGAATGCGTACCAAATCAATATGGTGTGAGGATCAACCCCCTGTCCCTGTCCAATCAGAAGTAGTGGTCCCATATTTTGGCAACATTAAGGGGAGGTACATGGGTGTAGAAGGGTATAATAGATATAGAATTAGCTAATTAGTTAGCTTCTAGCTCCAGACCGTCAAGCTGATCGAGTGCAGGCTGAACCGCTGTCCAGATAGGTCCTGAGGAGGGGGCGGCGGAGTCCATTAGAAGGAAGGCACGGGAGAATCAATGAGAAGCCGAGTATCAGAGAGGGGAACGACGCAGGCGTCGTTGTAGAGAGGTCACCGGTCCTGTCCTGATCCTGGAGGAGGTCTTTGCTCTTCATCCTTCCTGGGTCCTATTCCTTCCAACTCCTTGGCCAAGGGGTTTGGTTCTCGCATTAGGTAAATATAAATGCAACCTTTAGTTGTGCTGCTGTCTCTATCTTCTCCTTTCCTGTGGGACCGTCATTAATCAATAATTATTATTCTATGCTTCACCCGTGATATGCAATTAAGTACCATGTGGTTATGTAATTTACTCTGCTAAATCTTTAGATAAACATTTTAAAACTTCCTGACTCAGTGGTTATTTCAGGATTATGTACTATAATGAATGTCACTCATTTTAAACTTCCCAATTAGCAAAGGATTCATTGGTAAGTCATTACTCTTCAATCAGAAGGTAATTGGTAGCAGGGATTTTGATAAAGAGTACAACTGATAACCCCAGCGTAAGTATTAGCGTAGTATGAATGTATGGGCCCAAGTGAGTATCTGGTGTATGAATGCTGTTTGCTAATATCGCGCTGGATCAGTTTTCTGGTAATCAGGGGATGGTTACTCTTTGTTAATTGGGTAATGAGAATTTTATTTTTTATGAACTAACATCTGTGTATTCAAAGTTTGTTTTATGTTGTCTAGAAACCCCGGGGAAAATTGAATAGCGGTTGGTAAGTGGAAGCCATACTGCAGTGAGGTTATCTGTCAGGCAGAAAAAGTACTGAAAAGTTAAGCAGGACTATCAGTACTGGTTAGGGAATCTATGCGTGTGAGTAATAGCAAAAGAGTACGCTGGTGAAAATTTGATGTTATATCACCTAGAAAGGGTAACATTGAAGAAGTAACAGGTACTTCTGGAGCTTGTGCGAAGAGTAAACGGAAGGGTTTTACTCGTAGTGTATGTTTAGTAAACGGATAGGTTTTACTAAGTGTGAGAGAAAACTATCTTTTCTAATTTAGAGAAACTGGCACGATAGCGAATGTTTTATGTTGTACTGAAATTTAATTAATATTTTAGAGAAAAATAAAGTTTGCGTAAGATTTTGTAAAGGGAGGGTCAGCTGCCGGAGAGGGAGCTGACGTCACAAACGCCGCGCTGGGATTGGTTGAATCAGCGGGTGTGGAACGACTCTTGTAAAGGAGGGGTCAGTAGTCTGGAGCAGTACTGACGTCACAGGTGCCGCGCTGGGATTGGTTGAAACAGCGAGGGACAGAGAAGCGCAGATTGTAAAGGAGGGGTTGACAGACAAACGTCACCGAAAGGCCGCGTTAGGATTGGTTCAGAAATAAAAGTTAGCAGGCATTTGATTGGTTGAGATTCTAGAAGCTAAAATCTTAGTGGATAGGGATTGCATGTTAAAACGCGATCCGACTTTAACAGGAACTCGTCCGGATAGGAGATTCCTAGGTTTTGCAGAATATAACTTTATACACCGAAGATTAGATAGAATATACGGAGAAAAGAGAAAAATGTCCTTTCTGCAAAAGATTAAGAACTATTTTAAAAAGGATAAAACAATCAAAACTAGGGAAAGAATTATCATTCCACCAGCTAAAACGCCCGCTTCATTCATGATGATGGAGAGAGGTTATCATACTTGTGTATGGATAGAGAATTGGATAGAATATACCAAAAATGATGGAATATTAGCATTTCCCGAGAATGGTACCTTTAATGGAAGAATTCTTCAAAATTTGAGATTGAGGATGAATGACCTAGAACCCAGACCTAGATTAACTCAATACGAAGCCTTAGAGGAATGGGAAACCGAGGCATTTGAGCGTGACCGATCCAGGAGTAATAGGGGTTATCGAGGATTTTTCCCAAGAAACCAACATGAGAATAGGGACGGTCAGATGAAACAGTGGAGGAGAGCAATGCTTACAGAAGGATTATATCCAATATTTACGGCAGAAGAACTGTTAGGGAAGAAATGCACAGAAAAGACAAAACATTTAATGAGAAATGGAGATTCTGAAGATGAATTTATAGAAGAAATATTAAGGAACCCCCCACCATATCAGGAAGGGACAAGTGGATGCACCCCAAGTGCCCCACTGTTAAAAACTCCATTAGTACCACAGGTAATGCATGATTTCACCCCAGTAGGATACTTCACGATAAAGAGAAAGAAGCCCTAGAGAAAACCAGAGCAGAATTAATACAGAAAATAACACAGATAAAGGTACATCCTGATTCTTTGCCCATACCTGTAACAATTGGTCCGGTAGTTCCATTATATGGTGGTCAGGGAAATTGTCCTCCACCGTTAGTTATGCCTAATCCTGTTAATATTCCTAAACCTGAAGCAACAGTAATGGTTGAGGATCATTTTAGTGATTGTGAATCAACAATATCATTAATGGATTTACCAATTCGAGATTCGGTCAATAGTACTCCCAGAAGAACTACACCTGGGTGCTCGAAAGAGATAAACTTGATAACTTCATCAGGAGCAAAAAGTGTCACTGTAGTTAGTCCAGAAGACTTAGAAAGGTGGGCACAAGGATCAGAACAGCAGTGTACACCTCCCAAAATTTTGGATATTTATAAATTAAAAGTCGAATTAGAAGAAATAATAGCAGGAAATGTAAAGTTAGATCGCCTAAATGCTTACAATGAAGAAGAATTATTGTTCGTATGCAGAAGTATCACCAGAAATGTAAAAATATTTCATTAAAAATTATCAGATTTGGCTCTGCAGATGGGAATTGAAATAGGGAGATCAAAGGTGTTGCAGAAACCCTATAGAGCAGATTTCTCAGACAAAGATTTAGAAAATATGAATGCCTCTGGAAGAAAGTTACAAGTAAAAGAGTTAATGACAGTCTTGTAAAAATGGGGAGACCTAGATAAATGGAGAGTTCGATGGGCAAAGAAAAAGGAAGAGGCACGATCCAGTAGAACAGCCTCTGAATATGTGATGAAAGAAACAGGGAAGACAGATCAAATGTACCCGATGTGAGAAGTTCCCGGAGGGGGCTATGTACATGTCCCATGGAGTAGACAGGATATTTTGTCATTTACGAACGATTTTCCAAAGTTGAGAGAAAAACCAATTGAATGGTATAAACAGGTTGAGAGGTTTGTGAAGGTGTCAAAGGTATTGTTGAAAGATTTAGATGGGTTGTTTGACATAGTGGTACCTGCCGATTTGTGGACAGATTGTAAAATTACAGTTGATTGGCCAAGTGACGAGTATCCTAGAGACCCAAAGACAGGTGCCCCGTCAAATGATGTAATGAAAAAGTATCAGCAGGTGATAACTTACCTGAAAGGCAAAATACCACCGAAAGAAACAGATTGGGTGAAAATAGACCGAACCACCCAAGAAGCTAGTGAATCGGTACACGCCTATTATGAGCGTATATTGCAGGTATTTAAGCAGTATAGTGGATTTGAGGACATTGGAGACAAGAACATGAGTCAGTTTGTGTATCGATTTGTTTATGGTCTGAAGCCAGAAATTTGTCAGATGATTAAGCAGCACATGTTGTGTTGGCAAGGGAAACCCATAGATGAAATTTTGAAATATGCGAAATACTGTGGAGACGATATTGAGGATAGGCACAAGAAATTGCAGGAAAAAGTGATGTGGGCACAGGTGAAAATGGCTGAGAAACAGGGAATTAATTTGGATAATCCGAGTGAAAATCAAGGAAAGGATTCTGGAACGAATGGCGATACTGGGAATGGTGGAAAAGTGAGAGGACGAATGAGTAGAGAAGAAGCTAAAAAGAAATTTCCTTGTCATGGATGCGGAAAATTGGGGCATTGGAAGGATGAATGTAAAAAGATTCGGAATAATAATGGCCCAAATCAAAATTTAAATCCACAGACGCAGAATGACTCACAGCAGGGTGTAAATCCTCAGAGTCAGTTGCCACCTGCACCTATTCAGGGTAATGTAAGCAGAGCAAACCACGGTACAGACGTCGGATATCAAGGAGGAAGTGGTAAGAATGATTATGTAACATCACAGTTTCTTTTACAGGACGATTTCTGTCAATACAGTTCATGACGGTGCCTAGGAGAGGGGAGAAGGAGTGCGTACTTGGCGCATCCTTATCGGTAGATCAGTCAGGTCCATATGTTGAAGGGAATGTGAAGGGTAATGATATTACTTTTCTTTTGGACACTGGTGCTACCCGGTCTACTGTGAGAACAGCAGACATTCCAGACCTTCCTCTCTCTGGAGAAGCTATCCAAGTAGTGGGAGTAGCTGTACACCTCCAAAACCAATGGAAGTTAAAATTGGAAATTTCAGAGAAATGCATCAATTTGTAGTGTGTGATTCTAGTCCAGTAAATTTATTAGGTCGTGATTTATTGTGCAAAATGAATTGTACAATTTTCTGCACACCGGATGGTGTGGCAGTTCAGACCCCAGATGAAGATCATGTATATAAGTTTATGATTGCAAAACAAGGTACAGAGGTAGATGAGATGTTTTCTTTGATAACAAAAGATGAGTTGCCAGAAGAATTAAAAACTACAGTAAACCCCACAGTATGGGATTTCACAGGAAAGGAAGTAGGCCTTATGGCCAAAATAGACCCAGTTAAAATTACTGTAAAAGAAGGTGCGATTTTCCCAAATACTAGACAGTACAAAATGAGTGCAGAAGTAAAGACAGGAGTCATTGAAGAAATCAATCGAATGGTAGAACAAAACATACTAAGAGAAGTGATGAGTAGCCCATGTAATTCACCAACAATGGGTTTAAAGAAACCTAGCGGAAAATATAGGATTGTTCAGGACCTTCGGAAAATAAATAAGATTGTGGAACCTTGTTGTCCTATAGTACCCAATCCTGCAGTAATTCTATACCAGATTCCTTGGAGTGCAGGATGGTTCACAGTGATTGATTTATGCCAAGCGTTCTTTTCAATACCATTGCATCCAGACAGCCAGTATCTTTTTTCATTTAAATTTGAGAACAAAGTCTATGTATGGAATCGTGTTCCTCAGGGGTACACGGAAAGTCCTTCTATTTTCAATCAGTTATTGAAAAAGTGCTTAGAGAAACTAGTGATGCCAGGAAGCTCAGTCCTAGTGCAATATATCGATGACTTACTGGTGGCATCGAACACCAGAGAGGACTGTGTTGTTGATTCCATAGCACTATTAAATCATTTGGCTGAAGAAGGGCATAAAGTCTCACCAGAAAAATTGCAGTTCTGTACAACAGCTGTTAAATATCTGGGACACCAAATTGAGAGGGGAAAAGAAGAATAACCTCGGAAAGAGTACAATTGATTAAGAAAATGCAAATGCCTGTAACCCAAAGAGAAGTGAGAATGTTCCTAGGAATAGTAGGTTACTGTCGACAATGGATACTAGGATTTTCCTTGTTAGCGAAGCCCCTAATTCAAATGACAAAAAAGAAAGCAAAGGACCCAGTTAATTAGGATGATGAGAGTGTAGGAGCTTTTGTAAAATTGAGAAATGCTCTGTGCTCAGCACCAGCCCTAGGCATGCCCGACTATAAGAGAAGCTTCGCATTGTTCTGTCATGAGAGAGAAAATTGTGCACTTTCAGTCCTAACCCAGAGACATGGTTTGGACAGACGTCCTATAGCATATTTTTCGGCTACATTGGATCCAGTGGCAGCCGCATTGCCAGGCTGCTTAAAAGCAGTAGTGGCTACCTGTTTAAGTATTGAACAAAGTGAATCGATTGTAATGGGACACCCAGTAAAGGTGTTTGTTCCACATGCGGTTGTGATTCTGTTGACCAGAATACGAACTCAGCATCTTAGTCCTAGTCGGCTGACTAAATATGAGAGAATAATAATGGGTGCTGAAAATGTGAACATAGTGAGGTGTACAATAGTAAATCCTGCAACCTTACTACCAGACCCGTATCATGAGGAAATTAAAAATGACGAAGAAGAAGAACATGATTGTTTACAAGTCACAGAGTTATGCACAAAACCACGTCCGGACATTGAAGAACAGCCCCTTAGAAAGCCAGACAGGGAACTGTTTGTTGATGGTTCATGCCAGAGGCATGAAGATGGTAAACTGACTGCAGCATATGCAGTATGTGAATTAACTGGAATAGTAGAAGGATCCTATTTACCAGGAGTAAAATCTGCACAAGTAGCTGAATTGATTGCTTTGATAAAGGCGTGCAAAATTGGGAGGAATCAAAAAGTGACTATATTTACAGATAGCCAATATGGTTACGGGGTTGTGCATGATTTTGGCCAACTGTGGATGCAGAGGGATTTCATGACTTCTTCAGGATCCCCAATTTGTAAGGGAATTGCTAGAGGCAATACAATCACCAAAAGAATTGGCTGTGGTGAAATGTGCCGCACACCAGTCAGGAGATGACTGGGTGGTAGTCGGCAACAGATATGCAGATCTTGTGGCTCAACATTGTGCCAGAAATAGATTGTCAGTCAATAAAAGGGTGGAAAGAATGGGAATCAGCTGCCAACTTATGCTGTATATGCCACCTGAAACATGGAATGAGGTTCGAAGATTGCAAGATGGTGCTGATGAAAGTGAGAAGAAAACATGGGTCAAAGTGGGTTGTTCCCAAAGGGGAGATGATGAAGTGTGGATTTGTGCTGATGGCAGACCAGTGATGCCTGACTGTCTGCTCTCTCAAATGGCCAGGATGCATCATGGAGACACACACATAGGGAGAGATGCAATGATTAGGCTTTTCAGACAGAACTGGTACAATCCCAAGTTTAGGGCTGTAGCAGAGAGCCTTTGCCAGAGATGTTTGACTTGCCAGATGCATAATCCAGGAAGAAAAACAATAATTGGGTTTGGGAAAATTGGAAAAGCAGAAGGGCCATTTATAAGACTACAGTTCGACTTTATACAGGTACCACCATGCAGAGGGTTGAAATATGTACTAGTCATAGCATGTCTGTTTTCAAAGTGGGTGGAGGCTTACCCTACCAGGAGGAGTGACAGCATTACAGTCGCAAAGCTGTTACTACGAGAACTCATTCCTAGGTTTGGTTTCCCAGTAACTTTGGAATCAGATAGAGGAAAACATTTTAACAGTGAAGTGATTCAAATAATCTGTGAAGCATTCCAAATTGAACAAAAATTGCACTGTGCATATCGTCCAGAGGCTTCTGGAGTGGTTGAACAATTGAATGGCACTATAAAATCAAGACTGGGAAAAATGTGTGCATCAACATCATTGGAGTGGCCAGATGCATTGCCACTTGTCTTAATGGTACTAAGAAGCATTCCTGATAGAAATACGGGATTGAGCCCACACGAGATAATGATGGGAAGAGCAATGAGACAAGCACATGTTCCCATAAACAAACTGCTGAATATATCTGATGATATGGTTCTGGATTATTGCAAAGGATTGGCTGACCTAGTGCGTTCTGTCTCCCCTCAGGTCGGAGAAGACGCAGTTTCGAGGCAGCCTGAACAAGAACATGATCTGAATCCTGGTGACTGGGTGGTAGTGAAGAATCACACCAGAGAGACATGTCTATCACCTAGATGGGGAAAACCTTGTCAAGTCATACTGACTACCAATACAGCAGTGAAGTGTGCAGGATTTCCTAATTGGATTCATGTAAGCCACACCAAAAGAGTACCAGACCCTGAAGAAGAAAATCCTCAGACAGCATCAATCACTGAGGAAGCTGAAGGTTGCCCAGCTGAAGAATCTCAGGCTCGAGATTCAAGAGAAGCTGAAGAAGAACAACCGAGCACAAGTCAGGACTGGATACCGGTGGTAGAAATTCCTGAAGTTTACTACAGAACAAGAAGTCAAACAAAATTGGAAGAAATTGAAGAAGATCAGATAGGTGAAGAAGAAGCAGCTCAGGGAAGAGAAGAACATACAATAAAAGAACCTGAGCAGGACCAGATAGGGAAAGGAAACTGGGCTCAAAATAACGAAGAACCAACAAGTTTTGAGCAGGGACAGACACGTTTAGAAGAATCCGGTCAGGCTGCAGAAGTACAAAGTGCAATAAGCCCTGATCAGAACCAGTTAGATCCAGAAAATCACACAGAAGAAAAAGATCTCGAGAAACATAAACATGAAGAATTAAACAAAGAACAAAGTCAATTATTGGAAACTAACGGAGAAACTGCAGAAGAAAAACAATTAAGGCCTGAAAAAGAGCAAGAAAGAAAAACAGTAATTGCAGAAAACGAAAAAGTGTCAAACAGTGAAAATAAAGAGATTGTTGAAGACAAAAATAGAGAAACAGTGCAAACAAAGAAAACAAGAAAAGGTGATCATTGGCCTAGTGTCATTAAAAGAGTAAAATACCACATAACAACTAGAAGTGAAGATCCAGATCAAGTAAATGAAGTAACAAGTCAAACCGGACAAGAAAACAGAACTAAGAAAAGAAGAAGCAAGAGACTGAAACTTGTGAATAACAAATTCAAGGGTCCTGATTGGACTTACATTATTCTTGAAGATTACGAGAGCTCAGAGTCAAGTGAAAGTGGTGACGAAGGAACAAGTGCAGAACTGACGTACGAGAAAGTAACAAGACCACCTTGACTACGCAAAAGAGTCATATAAAGAAAAGCGAAAAATAGATAAGAAGAGCAATCTTCCTTGTCGAAATGCCTGATGATAGAGTTGCTGGGAGACCAAAACAGAGATGTTGTAGAAGATGCTGTGCAATATGCATATGTAGTCTAGTAATGGTGCTTATAGTATGGTTAGTCCTGATCGTAGCAGTCCCTTACCTTATGATAATGGATAAAAAGATTAATAACGAAACTAAAGGAAAGACAGCACACATGAAGGGAAATAAAGTAGAACTAATGGCAGAAAATGAACCAGAATTTCATCATGAAATAACTGATAACGACACTAGTTTAAATGTTTTCACAAAGTTATTATTTCAATATGTAGATACCATGGAAGTTAGTAATTGTTATGTCTGTATGAAGTTACCCGAATCAGTAGCAGAAGGATTAACATATCATCACTTACCATTGACATATGGCATATCATGTAGTGTATTAGCTAGTTTATTTTATAGAACAGGGAGACTTCAATATTATTATTCAAACATAGATGTGATATTTTCTGAGGTTCCAATTCGAAAAAGTATGAACCCAGTGCTTAGTAGTAAAGACGCACAGTTTATGGGAGAATTTTTCTTAACAATGAAATCGATAGACATAACACATGCACATAGACACAATCTAACATGTTCTTTACACGAAGAAGAAAAGATATTTTTGAATTTAGTAGAAGATAGAAGACAAGATTTTCAAAAGAAAGCTTCTGAGCATAAGGCTCATTTGCCACCTTGGGCTGAGAAAGAAGGGAGTTACACACCTGGCAAGGCTCAAGCTGCTATGGCTTTGGATTTTGTAAAAACGGGGAAAATTTGTCCACATAGATTAAGGACTGAATATAACAATGTTTTCATCGGTACCAGTGAATGTGAACATAATTTCTTAATTCTTGGAGGTTGGGGAATAAAAGGAGGAACAGATTCAGTTTTTCCTGGAATCTATTATGTATGCGGGAATAAGGCTTATTTTAGGCTTCCTGCACGGTGGTATGGAAGTTGTTATTTTGGAATAGTATTTCCAAAAATATACCACGTAAAAAGAAACACTGGGAGCAATGAAAACAATGGCAAATTAACACGTAGTAAAAGAGCTAGTTTTTCTGAAATTGTAGGTGATATATTTGGTGCATTGATACCTTCGGTGGGAATAATTCTGAACTCAAGGAAAATATGTAAATTGTCTACAGTGGTTGATCGTTTATCAACTGACACTGCTGGAGGATTTCTAATGATTAATGCGGAGATGGTTGCGATTAGATCTATGGTTATGCAAAATCGACTTGCTCTTGATATTTTATTGGCAAAAGAGGGCGGAGTCTGTAAATTACTGAAGACGAAACATTGTTGCACTTACATTCCTGATAAAAGTGCAGAAATTGGAACGTATATACAGAATATAACTAAACTTGAGAAGGAACTTAAACCACTGGAAGTTGATAGTGTATGGGAAAGATTGACAAGTAGTATTGCGTCAATTGGTACCTGGTTTTCTAATGTAGGAAAAGGGCTTATAGGTCAAATACTAGTACCCTTAGCAGGAATAGCAATAATAGTACTGACAATAATAATATGGTGCAGATGTTGTAAAAAGAATTAATCGTATAGTGTGACAGGAAAAGGAAAGAAGAGAAAGGTTGATGAAACTGAACTTGAGGATTTGAGAAGTGAATTATACAAGAAATTGAAAGGGGATGTTAAAAATAGAAAATGTAAAAATGAGAATGAAACTATTTGCTAGAAGTTGGCATCTGATTGAGGGTAGTATTTTGATGGCTCTTAAACGCCATCAGAGAGGGCATTGATGGAGCAAGGACTCACAAATGAGACTTGCTCGAATACAATCTCCTCACAGTATTAATTTATTAATTTTGTATTGTTTATACTAACGTTGCATACATTACATGAATAGCAAGGAAGCTTGCCTATGTGTTCTAACTAACAAGTAATGCTTGTCTTTTTCTAAAATGGGCGCTAAAGCGCGGGAACCTTACTGCGCATGTCTCATCCATATCACATGGTGTGACGTCTTTCTTTGCTTGGTGGGAAATTTCTGCTTCTGCGCAGTGTGTATTAAAATGGCTGCTTGATGTTTTCACATGCTTCAGCTTGCTCTTGTGTTATTATTATAATTGTCGTTTTCTTAACGCTACTAATGCGGGATAGATTTATAAGTAAATGGGGATAGAGTAGAAAGAGTGGGTATACAGTGAACCATATTATTTGTGATCTTAATATTTTCTTCTTTGACTTTTATTAGTTCGTAAACTTGGGCCTGGGGTTGGTGATCTGAAACTCCAGAGACAGCGATTCTGCGCATGTGTCCTCCTTGGCTGCCAAAGAATAAGGGATGAAGTCAACCTGGACGTCGTCCAAGGCAACGACCTAATGGCCGATATTGATATATTCATGTGTTCTTGCCTAACTTGCAACTATGTATATGGAAAATGAATAAAACTTTGTCGTGAGACGGGTGGGAAATAAAGCCAATGTATTAAAATTGATGGGCGGTAGTTTAAAAACAAAGGTCTTCAGAATGCGTACCAAATCAATATGGTGTGAGGATCAACCCCCTGTCCCTGTCCAATCAGAAGTAGTGGTCCCATATTTTGGCAACATTAAGGGGAGGTACATGGGTGTAGAAGGGTATAATAGATATAGAATTAGCTAATTAGTTAGCTTCTAACTCCAGACCGTCAAGCTGATCGAGTGCAGGCTGAACCGCTGTCCAGAGAGGTCCTGAGGAGGGGGCGGCGGAGTCCATTAGAAGGAAGGCACGGGAGAATCAATGAGAAGCCGAGTATCAGAGAGGGGAACGACGCAGGTGTCGTTGTAGAGAGGTCACCGGTCCTGTCCTGATCCTGGAGGAGGTCTTTGCTCTTCATCCTTCCTGGGTCCTATTCCTTCCAACTCCTTGGCCAAGGGGTTTGGTTCTCGCATTAGGTAAATATAAATGCAACCTTTAGTTGCGCTGCTGTCTCTATCTTCTCCTTTCCTGTGGGACCGTCATTTATCAATAATTATTATTCTATGCTTCACCCGTGATATGCAATTAAGTACCATGTGGTTATGTAATTTACTCTGCTAAATCTTTAGATAAACATTTTAAAACTTCCTGACTCAGTGGTTATTTCAGGATTATGTACTATAATGAATGTCACTCATTTTAAACTTCCCAATTAGCAAAGGATTCATTGGTAAGTCATTACTCTTCAATCAGAAGGTAATTGGTAGCAGGGATTTTGATAAAGAGTACAACTGATAACCCCAGCGTAAGTATTAGCGTAGTATGAATGTATGGGCCCAAGTGAGTATCTGGTGTATGAATGCTGTTTGCTAATATCGTGCTGGATCATTACCAACACCATTCCATGTTGTTCAAATAAGAGCATGAACAACATGGAAGGAGTAGTAACTCCACCCTGAAAATGAGGACTGTCCCTCTCAGCTCCCACTCCCTATCCCCTTTGACCCTCTTTGCATAATAAGTACCCCTTCATCATCTACTTTGTTCACAAAAGTTTTGTGCCCCCTCTAATACAAGCATTGTAACGTGTAACCTGTACAGCACTGTGTTGCTTTGGAGCTAGAAACACACTTTATAAACCACATACATGTCACATACATACATGTACATCACCTTTAAGTATTAATGGTTTCTTTTTTGGCAGCATGGGTAATCCATATTTTTCATACACATCACATAAAATGAGCTACATTCAAATCTTTTTAGAATTAAGTCTTTCCAGCATGCTATTATTTTTTTCTTTAAATCATCTCATACACGATTTGTGTGATTGAAAAGTATTGTACAGTCTGATCAGGCAGCAACATCTAGTTGTGTACAAGGCAGTGGGAGAATTAATCGTATCCATTTAAAGATATTTTCAAGAAATACGTATTGTCTATTATATAAAGAGTGGCCTAGAGTACTGAAAGGAGGACCAAAAGCAAATGGTATGTGAGTGAAACAATGCCATTTTTACAGCAAATTTCCTGAATTACATTAGGAGTCACTGATAGACCAAAGTATAGGAAGATAAGGCACTCTCAACTTAAAATAATATCTCTTCCTATTATAAACATTTATTACATACCTATGTTTACCATCATTACATAAACATAGCTAAGACTGAGATTCTGGTGACCGGGGGAACATAGTCAGCTTGACTGCCTTATAACTGGGCTGGCAGATTTTGCCACTATTCTCCTTATCGAAAGTAAGGAATTGTTTGTTCCTTTTGACTATCAACTCTATTTCAGATCTCTAAGCAATTCAGTGGTTGAGTATGCCAGTATGCATACTCAACCACTGAATACTCCCACTCCCCCAGACTTACCTTTGAGTGGAGTAATTAAAAGCCACCACTGTGACATGCTTTTACTACAGTAACATCATGGACACCAAACTATCAAACTCAAAGACTATAGCAACTACAATCCTGATAGCTAGAATTCACCCCCAAAGTACAACCACATCAAACCTGCCCTAAAACTAAAAACACTCTGTGCCTGATACTGGTTCACTTACTCTCCGACATCATTGTTTGTTACACTGTGTGAATCAAACACAAACCTTTCCTGCACCCACTGGTAGACATAGGTCAAGAAGTTTGCTTTGTTGAATTAGAAAATGTTGAGAGCTCTGTTGAACACAATGTAGTTGCTAAGGGTCAATAATGGCTGGTACAGAGGCTCTGCTGCAATGTTCCCTTGATTGCCTTTACTTTAGGACATTATACCTTTATTGGATGGAATGTTCTAATAGCATCATAGCCCTTCTACCTCAGGCTATAAGTGGTGTCAAAGGACCTCACACTTGTTATAGGCCCTAGGCCCTCACCTGCTGCTCAGACCTATAACCTGTGTCCAGTGCCTTTAGCAGCCGTTATTGTTCTCAGCAGTTTGCTATATAATGCTTAAATGGCTCTACACTCCTTCCCCAGCTATAAATTAACCCGGGTGTCATCTGCCTATATAATACATTTTAGCTTTTGTTAGATTAGTTCGTCCAGCAAGATGTGTAATAGGATGGTTTAATTGATGGAAACCTCACCAGTTAGGGGTAGTGAGTAATCCTTGGCTAACCCTATCTCCTTCATCAGTGAATGTTTGGCAGTGCCTGTATTGGAGTCAGTTCACCTGTTGGTTACTGTACTCAAGACCTCTTTTTGTGGTCATTTTCAACTCTTCAGGTCCCTGTCCCTTGGGATGGTGGGACATGTGGAGTAAATCTATAGTTAAGTGATTTATATTGTTTCTAAATGGCTTACCATGAGTTTTTATAATTTTATGTATTACTGTTAGAGCCGGGATTCCCTAGTTGGCTGAGGTAGGTACCTTAGGCCAAATAGGGACCCTTGCGTCTAAGTCAGGGAAAGGAAGGACACCTTCTCAGATAGCCCCTGCTCACCCCCTCGGTAGCTTGGCACGAGCTTATCTTCAGGGCAAATGTGTAAAGTATTTGCAACCACGCTCTCAGTGACCCAATGATGACACCACAAATGGACTCCACACGAGTTTCATAAAAAAACAAGTATATGTTTATATAAAAAGATATACGATGAGACCACACGACAAAAATCCAACATATGCGTACTTGTAATAATTCACCTTGCTGGTTATTAGGCCAGCAAGCCCTTGTAGGTTCTGACGGTATTAATGAGCAATTCTAGATGATCCAATGCAGTCCTAATGCAATGCTATGCAGTTCGTAATGCAAGAATCAGGCACTTTACAATGTAAAAGTAATGCAGTTCGTTATGCAACAATCAAGCAGTTCGTAATGCCAAAATAATGCAATGCGTAATGCAACAATCAGGTAGTTCGTTATGCAAAAATAATGCAATGCGTAATGCAACAATCAGGCAGTTCGTAACGCAAAAATAATGCAATGCGTAATGCAACAATCAGGTAGTTCGTGATGCAAACTAATGCAATGCGTAATGCAACAATCAGGCAGTTCGTGATGCAAACTAATGCAATGCGTAATGCAACAATCAGGCAGTTCGTAATGCAGAAACAATGCAATGCGCAAGGCACTCCGGCACCGTTCACGGTGCTTCAGACGGTCTCTCTGCCACTCGTACTGACTCGCGCTCAGCTTCCGCCAACATATGCCCCCAACACGGGTATGGTGTAAACCAAAGTGCAGCTCCACACTCCGGCCCCGGTACTGCCACTCCTTTGGCAAGTACGGGCCGCGATACGAGCTTGAGCAGAGGCTCGCGCTGCAAGAATGGGAGAGGCCGAGAGCGTCTCTCTCCGAGCCCGCACCCCGCCCCAGGCGGCGACACACGTTACCTGGGGGGTGCGACCTCGCTCTCCTCTCCTCCTCTGGCGACTTGGGCCTCCGATGCGACTTGGTTGATTCCGGGCAGTGGAACTCGGGCCCTCCCCCGATGGGGTTGGTTTGAGGTCCTGCTTCTGGCAACGGCGGGCTCGGGCCGGCGGCACAGCTCCTCTGGGGATGCCTGTCCGGGCCGATGGCGATAACGAAGATCTCAGGCTGCACGAAGCACACGCACACAACGGCGCTGAGACTCACTTGGACTCCTGGTGCCCACGATCACAGGACAATCCTCACGAAGGTCTCAGGCTGCAAAAAGCACACGCACACAGCGCCGCTGAGACACACCTGGAAACTTTTGTGTTCCTGAGTTTCCACAACAGGGAGCCAGCTCTCCTCGGGCCCTTGGGGATAAGTTACTTCAGGGCACAGCACACAGCAAAGTCCTTTCAAGCAGGGGGACACAGCACACAGCAAAGTCCCTTTAGCCTCTCCTTGATTAAATCAGCAAACTGCAGGCCAGCCCCAGAACACACAGCAAGGGTCAGTCCTTTCCTTCAGTCTCTTCAGCTGTTTCTTCCTTGGCAGAGGTTCCTCTTGACCACAAAGTAGTTTCAATCCTTTACAGTCTTGAACAGTTCCATTCCAAAATCCAGGGGTTTCAGCTCTCATAGTTATACCCCTAAATGTCTTTGAAGTCTTTGTGTTCAGGGGGGCACTGACCCCTGTCCCAACCAGTTCTGGGTGTCTCCCTGCCAGGGACACCTTCTGCCTTTGATAGTGGGGGTCTGGATCCTGAAACACTGAGCAGGAGATGGAGCCATTGTTTTATGGCAGCAACCCAGGCCTCTTCACCTCCAGGGGCTACTCCTCCCCCTACACTCCAGATGCAGGTCAGCCTGTTGCTGTCTCACCTCCTCCCCTGGGTCAAGACATTCCCCAGAGCCTATCACATTCAAATCCAGACAGTCAATCCACAACCAGGCAGAGACACACAGAAATGTTAGAGCACAAAAACCCAGCCACTTCTAAAAGAGTGGTTTCTAAACACGCAATTCAAAAACCACCTTCACAAAAAGATGTGTTATTAAATTGTGAGTTCAGGCACACTAAACTTCACCTCTCCATGTTAAGCCTTTGGGAAGATAGGCTGGAAACATAGTACACAGCCTTCCCCAGTCTGTCCTATGGGCAAGATGGCCTTTCAACAGTGAAAAACGAAATGGAGAGTATTTCACTGTTAGGACATGGTACACACCTTAGTACATGTCCTACCTTTCATATACACGGCACCCTGCCCAGGGGGCTACCTTGGGCCTACCATAGGGGTGTCTGATGTGCTTAGAAAGGGAAGGGTAAGGCCTTGTCAGGACAACAAGGCAGTTTAACAAACTTAGGGCTACTTGTGTGGGTGGCACAATTAGTGCTGCAGGCCCACTAGTAGCATTTGCATTACTATCCCTGGCACACATAGTGCACTTTACTAGGGACTTTACTAGTAAGGCAAACATACCAATCATAGACAACCAATTACCATTAAACTTTACACAGGGAGCACTTGCACTTTGACACTGATAAGCAGTGGCAAAGTGCCCAAAGCATCTAAGTTGGCAACACCATGTCAAAAAAAAGGTCTAGGGGGAAAGCAAAAAGTTTAGGGAACTTCAGCCAAAAAGGGCCAAGTCCAACAATTACATTAATGCATTTCTTCTGGGTTAAATTCCATTTGGGTTGTAAAAGAAATCATTGTAGTTAGCACTCACTGGATATAATGTGATCAAAGTTTATTTCAAAGTGAACACACGCAAACAGTTGTCCTAGGATGAATGAAGAGACATAGCTGAAATGTGGTAGCACGGTAAAACGTTTATGGCGTTTACACCTGTTTTATTGCTTACCATGGCACTTCCCGGGCGGTGTTCTATAAACATTTGATTATTGGTATTTTATAGACAATTAGCCCTCTATACTAAATGATGACCTCTGCCTACAAATAAAATATCTGCCTGAAAATGGTGCCATTATAATCACAGGGTGATAATTCCCACTCAAGTGAGCCCATGATATTAAATATGTAATTAGCACAGCAGCAGAGCCTCTGTCTGATTTTTGAAGATTATTGCCGTAAAATAACGTGTCAAAAGTATAAAAAGTATGTAATTCATATGATAATTGAATCGGTACATTACCTATTTCCTGTGGGACTCATTGCTGCTACTGCTGCTTGCGCTGCTAATGCTTCATTGCGTCCTGCGATTCTGTTGATGCTGCTGTTGACTTCCACGGTGGTGTTTATTGCTGCTTTTCTTACTGCTGCTGCTACTGCTTCTACTGATACGACCCCTGATTTTCCTAGAGTCTCTGCCTTCTTTTTGCTCGCTGCTACTCGAAAGGCTCCTAGAATGCTTCTGTCGTTGGTGCTTTCTCTTGCTAGAAGTCCTGGGACGAGATGCTGATGATGATGTCGATGATGAGGAAGAAGACAAACTGGATAAACTAGATGAACCTAGCTGTTTTTCTACCCTTTGCAACCTCAGCAATGTCTGGATTCAGCATCTTGCAATGTTTGGATTTTCGCTGATGTCTTGAACTCAAGCTTCCATTTTTAACCACAGTTTAAATAATCATATAAATGCTTAATCTTTTTTCAGCCGTCCATTAATGTTATTTTTCACATCTCTTTATTTCACTTTGATTCACTACTAAACAATAATAAAAAAGGCTTGGAAAGTACAGCATAATATTGCACTATGTACTGTGGAGAACAATTATACAGGATGTGCTTATGTCTATCTATCTATCTATCTATCTATCTATCCCTCTATCATATATATAGAGCCCCAGTACTACTATTGAACCTCCTAGATTAATTACCACGTACAGCCGACAACACAATAAGTTGCGCATGATTTTTAATAGAAACTGGTCGGTTGTGCAGAGTGACCCAGTAATTGGTGGTACCCTACCCAAAGCTCCAGCATTAACTTTTCGCAGAGCACGCTCTATGAGCGATATGCTTGTCAAGAGCAGTCCAGAAATAACCTCCAACAGTTCCTGGCTGCAAACCACCAAAGGCTTTATCAAATGTGCTTCATGTAAAGCATGTAAACTGGGAGAAACAAAACATCATACAAAATCCCGTTTAGTGATGTCCCTGTGGTTATTTCCCAAAAATTGACATGCAAGACTGAGTTTGCTGTTTATGTGCTGGAGTGTACGTGTGGCCTGCAATATGTTGGGAGTACCAGGTTGCAGGTCCACAAGCGTATACTCCAGCACATGAGAGCTATTAGTAACAACGATGCAACATATCCAGTTGCTAGGCACTTTAAAGAAATCCATGATAGTTGCCTAGACCACTTGAGTTACTTCGTGGTGGACATGGTACCTCCACTTCGCCGTGGGGGTGACCGTGAAGCCCTGTTGAGAAAGCTAGAGACGAGGTATATCCTCGAGCTTGATACGAAGACCCCGAATGGGCTAAACTCGAGTGAGGATCTTTTTACTTGCCTCTGATTTATCCCCTTGATTTGTATTAATTTAGTGACAGCTATCAGTACTGTGTTTTAGATATTCATCTGATCCCCGAATACAGTGATCTTTGGCATACGGGAGACAACAGGACTAGCTGTATAATATTTTATGATTTTTCTTTCTCTTTTTCACTTCACTCCTCTTGTCTGATTTTTATGTTTAAACGTGACTATATAGGGCAGATTAGATATAGTGGCCCAGTGGGGTTTTTTTTTTTTTTTTGTAGATGATTCAGGAAACATAAGATTTGCCGCTCTTACTCCAAAAGGCTATTTTTGATCTGGAATGGGTCCCCTAAATCGCCATATAATTCTAACGAGTTCCTCTAGTGCCAAGACACCAGGGATCTAGTGTCAAGGGTATTATTTTAGATATTTATGATGGAATAAGTATTTATTATGAATTTTAGAGTGGTTTTAAAGGTTATTTGATATTTGAAAAATGAATGTATATTTGAATCAGATTATATGATTTTAAATTCTTTATTCGAATACATAATGTCTAGGAGATATGCATTGGAGGAGGGACCGTCCTGACAACAAGGGATAGTATGAGTTCCATGACCCATTATGGGTATGAAGCAGTATGTTTTTTTTTTACTGTTCGTACTTGGATGAGCATTGCACCTTTGTATATATTTAATTTTTATACATCTGTTACCAGTGGGCTTGATGTAATTCACCTTGTCATTTAATATTTAGACCTGCTAACGATGGACATTTCCTGCGATATGACAATTGCACATCTGCACTGAGCCGCATGATTTTGCACTATTGCTTGTACTTTGTACATTGCTTCAGAGGTAATGTGCTGGGTATAGGCTTTGCCGTCTGGATATGAGGATTTTATAATGCACTTTGCACTTTATTCAGGTAATCCAGTCCATTCGTGCTTGCCCCATTAGGGGGATGTATTTTTAAATTTTGCCTACTTTGCACATGATGTTTTTTGCACTATTGCAGTTTTTGCACGTCTATTTAAACTATATGACAATCCCAAGCCACTGAATACAATTACAACTAGGTTTGCAATACATACATGCAATGTTGTGTCAATATATGTTTTCTATGTCTATTGGCCCTATGGTCACGTGATGCTCATTACTTGCACTTTAAATTTGGTGGCTTTCCCTGACAGCGTCATGTGATCAAGGCCCTTTTGGGGCCGTAACGCGTCATGGCGGTGCGTGGTGCTAATATGGAATAAAATAAATACCTCTTTGCACGCAGCTATCTGGGTCCGTGTTCGTCTTTCCTGACAGTCTGGATGTTTCTGGACGGAGTTCTTTGCATATATATATATATATATATATATATATATATATATATATATATATATATACATAAATACGTATGTATGTGTGTATATATATGTGTGTGTGCGTGCGTGCGTTCCATGGCATTGAAAATAACACATTATTTACGGCAACTGTACTAAAAAATATATATTGCGTGTAATTACTACTATACATGTTATTACTACTATACAGTGTAATTCATGTGAGAAAAATGTTTTTTATTGCTTCAAGAGTGCATATTACAGTGACCTTATATAGAGAAAAAAATTCTAAATAGTCTTGAGGGCTCTTCATTATGATTTTACCCTACTGCATCATGCAACCCTTCACATACTGGTTTTGTTTAAATACTTTAAAAAAAATATGCACGCATAAAAAGTAGAGGTGGACATAACTTGTGCTATTTGTGGCAGCGTAATTGTGCGGCATTACAGCAAAATTACGCAAGATTGCATGCAATTACACTAGGTGCCTAACCATGCATTTAGTTATTTTTTTTTTAGCACAAAATGCATCCTCACTTCCAAAATAAACCCAAGTATGCTTTTTGTGCCAAGAAAATAGCTAAGAAAATGATAGCAGCCACTCACGCTCACCATGTTTTGTCTTTTTTGGAATTTTATATAGCGCAAACTCGACCCAAAGGCATCAGAGCTCTTTACACGAGCACCAGTTGTGTTACAGACGGACACATTTATCTTGTTAGGCACGGGGAGATTAAGGGACTTGACCAGAATCACAGAATGTCGAGCGCCCCTGCCGAGACTCAAACCCGGTCCCCCAGCTTTGAGGTCAACCACTCTAGCCGTTAAGCCACGTCCTCTCCACAAGTTCATTGTCCCTGTGGTGGTATTCTTCTCCTAAATTTCTCTTAATTACGTGAGAAGCAGTAATGGCGTAATTTTTGGTAATTTCCCATCACAAGAGTAAACGAAATTACAAAAATTACTCTGATTACTCCTGGCATAATTAAAATTACTTCGAGGCCTAATAAAAAAATTGCCATTGATAAACCATGTATGCAGATGCACAGAGTGTAATACGGTGTTTATTACCAATGTTGATAAGGAAAGGCTAGGGCCATCATAATTCACTTGACGCTTCATCTCTTGTGAATCCTAGACCTGCCCACTCTCAACAATGGTAGTAAATGACTCTCTCTCTATATATAGGCATTTTATATCATACAATGCTCATAGATACAATAGCAAAGTCTGTAAAATACCCACAAGACTTTCCTCCAAACAGTCATAGGGGATGTGTTTTTTGATATTTTCAACAAACACATTGCCTTAGTGGCATATGGAATGATTTAGAATGGATATGATTTACCATATATTCCTCATCAATTCACAGAATTTTCTTCAGCTTCATTTGAACCACAGAGTCTTCATGTTCTTCTTCTTCATTCTCTCCCACAGTTGCCATGGTGATTATTCTAGAAGCTGCTTTCGACCCATCCTGGATCTCCAGCATCAGCTCTTCTGTGACTGAATCTGTATGAGCTGCAACAACATCGCGCAATAGATTATTTCATGCAAA
The DNA here is from genome assembly GCA_963921515.1 of Calotriton arnoldi. Lineage (NCBI taxonomy): Eukaryota > Metazoa > Chordata > Amphibia > Caudata > Salamandridae > Calotriton > Calotriton arnoldi. The sequence goes on from CAWUFW010011638.1 coordinate 91,944, forward strand.
TTTCAATGTATCTTCAGATATCAACTATGTTCAACATTCTGCAACTGAAAAGTTGCAAAATGTTCTTCAAATGTTGACTACTTTGGAGTAGTATGTGTACCTGGTTTTATGATGATTTTGGCTTCGTTCTCTCCAACTAATTTGTACAGAGGTGAATTTCTAAGGAAGGCAGCATTTTGTGATTTGTACTCGAGGCAGATACGGAAACCAAAGGTTTTGGCCTTTGCACAGACTTGATGGTCATTTGGACTACTGACGGCAGAGTGGCCATCTTCTGCAGAGTAGGCGTACTTCTTAGACAAAAGTTCTGATGACACTTCCTGATTTAAAAACACAAAGGAAAAATGTCCTACATCTGTTGTTAGGGCTTACAGTGTTTTTATTGTTCGGTTTGTGCTTCATGTTATGCATTGGGTAACAGTGGGTTCATGTGTTTATTCCTCTATGAGTCTTTTTGTCTTTCTATCTACCTGCCTCTGACTGTGCCTGTCTGCCTCTCTGTGTCTGTCTGTCTGTCTGCCTAAGTTGTTAGCTCACACTCCAATGGAATCAAATCTTATTTTGGAGATATTCAGAAAGCGATGGCTCTTCTGCAGTATGGTGACCAATTCCAATAACAACTCATGGCATGGTTTTATATAGAATTCCAGTTCGGACATGAAATCAAGTGAAACTTAATAATGAATCTGTATATTTCTAACTTGTCTGATATGCTTTGCAATTTTCTAACACTATCTTTGATGAAACTTTTCACACAACAATGAAACTCTATATGTTCTACGTGTAAAAAGCAGATCCTAGTCGCAAGGCACATTGCTAAACTTTTCCATATTAAATATTGGCTTCAAATGCTTTTGAAAACATATGGGGCAGAAAAAAGTATGTAAGTAGTTCCATTTGCCTTTCTGTTCTGATTTGTTCTAATAGGATATCCAAGAATTTTCATTTACTCAGCCATTCACTGTTCAGTTACAGAAACAACATGAGCTTGAACCACATCAGTACATCTTTACCAGTGGCGGCTGCCCCTAAATGGGGGTGGTGAGGCGGGGGAAGGGATGAAAAGATAAAAATAAATAAACTTACCTGCTTTGCCGCACGCCTCTCCACCATCTTTTTGTCTTCTTCCCGGCTGCTGCCTGCAGCCTGCACCGGAAGCACCCAGGCTTCCGGACTCTGCCAGCCAATCACGAGGCTGCAGGAGCAGCATCGTGATTGGTCTGAGTGGCCTGTTTGGCCACTCAGGCAGTGCTTGGGGAGGCTGGGCATGTTCTCCACAGTGCTGTGCAAATCAGCCCAATGGAGAACATGCCAACAACGCATGATTGTTTGGCCGGCCCTAGAAGGCCGGTCAAAGTGTCATGCTCATGTAGGGAGGGAGTGCAAACCACTCCTGCTCCCTCTGCAGCAAGCCAGCCCCGCCCAGCCTGGAGTCGCAAAGGAAAATAAAATGATAATAACTACTTGTTATTATCATTTTATGTTTATTTTCCACTGCTCAACGAGCAGTGGGGTGACGCTCCTCCGCCTTAGCAGAGGAGCCGCCACTGATCTTTACTTCCTTTTGAAATAGGGAACGCAAAGCATTGAAACAATAAAGCTCTGTTGCCATTATGCTGGGAGCTTCTGCCGAGGCCTTTGATGTTGGCTAAAAATGTTTACTTGGTACAGCATCCTGGTCTTTACATTCCTTGTGACATCAAACACCTGAGCTCTGGGGACTCAAAGATGAAATACTGTAAATCTGTTGGATGGACTGGGGATAAGCAGAACTTCAAGAGGGGAGGTCTACATTCTTCATTTCGTTTTTACACAATATGATACAAATGTACGTTAGAGGAAAACTGTGCGAAAAAAGACGCTGATAAGGCAGATGTTCTGATCCGAGTCAGACTGGGCAGAAAATAGGGCCTTGAGCCAAGAAAAAAGAGGGGCCCCATTTGAGAAAAGCAGCCTATATTTGCAAGTCCGAACAGGTTTGAACCTGTAAAGATAACCTGTGTAGGTGTTTTGCAAGATATAGCAGCCTTCATACGTTTGTGCTTGCTGCAACCAATGTTTGTGGTAATATCAGAGAAATCAGCATTAAAAAGTGGCCCACCAAATGACAAAACAGGCCCACAATCAGCCAAAAAAATAAGCCACAAACAGCCTTAAGTGCTTATGGCACTGCAAGATTACCCTGGTTCTTCTATAACTATACATGTACAGCTGTAATATTAAATGTACAAATGTACCTGCACATTTTACACGCGCACCTGGCGTTCTCCAGGGATTTATCTAGTATAACGACCACAGACTTTTACTTTCACTTCATGACTTTTCTCAAGGATACGTTACTGTAGTTGAAGTATAGGGTGTTCGTCAGAGTGTTTCATTGTGTTTATAGTTCCAAAAGCATCACAAGCCTATGAGTTTCTGATTCCAAATAATGTCACAAGACTAATCAAATTCTTTTGCAACTGATTTGTATATACTTAACACACACCTTTTGAACTACTTATGTATTAAATTGACAATAAAGGGTACTTTGCAAAGCCTGAACTCTCTTTATATTTGATATTTCCCAAAGATGCACAAGTGCTTGCAGCATCACACTACGACAGCAAGGCTGGAGTTGCCATAGAAACACTGCCAGGTGTCTTTGTGAAATGGAAGAGATCTGCTTCAGTTCAGTTTCATCAAAACAATGCTCCAATTCCAAAATGTACAAACCAGCTCAGTGCAGCAGCTACCCCTAGAGAGGAAGTTTCAGGATCTGTGATATCATACCTGGGAGTAAAGGTCAAGCAACTTATAATAATCACAGGTTCAAATGAGCAGATGACTACTTGCAATATTTAATGTTTCAAGGTCCCTCCCTGCATTTAACTTTATCAAGGCCTTGTCTGGTAGCTAATAAAGTTTATGAACTGGGGACAAATGCGCACATATTAGTACTCATTGCACACCTCTTAAGTCTGATTGATGGACTTCTATTCTCCTTACGGGGTAAAGGATATCACCTCATGCAATCTTGACACTGTTGGTTACTGTGTGTGTAGTGAATTGTGCTTTTTTTCGGTTTATAAATAGCATTTAAACATTGTAATGTTAGTAACGCTCCACTAAACACAGCAGAGTAGCAGAGAGCCAACAGTGGCTGGCATAGGCTGTTAGCCCCGAACTCCCAGTGCATATCTTTCTGTTTCGCACTGTTTAGTTTAGAACATTCTACCCTCAGTGCACAGTGTGTTCTAATTGCATTAGAGTCCCTGTGCTCTGGGGTACACCAGCCATGAGTGCAAGATCCTGTTGTAAAACCGTGAATGTCTTTTCTTAGACATGTGTTGAATGTCTCAGATCTTTCTAAACTTGCTTGAGATAATTTGAATAATAATTAGCGTTCTTATAACCTTTGGTAATATCAAAGATATCCTGTAAATTCTCAAGTTAGTAAATGTTGAAATCTTGTCAATTTCCAAACACAACCATTACGGATGAATTTATATTTCTAAAGAAAGCAGCACCAGTGCGTGTGCTAAAAAGCACAATAAATACCTGATAAAAAGAACAAACATATGTAATACCTTGCAACTAAGAGTTCATTCTTCTGTTGGCATGGTGTTGTCTCAACCTTGATTTTGTTAGCTTTCATGTCAATCTTGGCTGTGAATTTCATTGGTGCATTTGCACGGTCCTTGGCATGTAACTCAATTCCAGCCTGGATGGGGTGGGTGTTAATTCCCATAGTTGCCACTGTGGGCTTGAAGATGCTGAATTAGAAATCAAAAACACAGACTATATATTATCAACAACTCACAAAGAAGTCAGAAAAGATACTCGGTACAGCTGAAGGTGGGTTTGCCTTTGTGCAAGAACACAATAGCAAGCTCTCACCTACTAAGCACTGGAGATTAAAGAGGAAAGTCAGGCAAAAGAGAGGCAATATGTCTTAATTTATCATTATAGAGTACAAAGGCATTTACCTCCTGATCTAAGAGAACAGCAGCATACCTAGGGGGTATGCAGGAGGGCAGGTGATGAACCCAATATTTAGAAATATTATGTTAGATTTCAAAGTGCATCTTAGGTTTGAACAGCAAGAGAATGGCAAAAGTGTATGGGTAAGATCCTGCAATGGAAAGGAAACACAAATACTAAGTCATACGTAGAGTAACATTGTAGATGATTTTACCTAATACTCAACACGATTGATCCTGAGCCTTACCTTTGTTACATTTAGCAAGCCTCACGCAATGTATGAGAGCGGCTACCATCATTTTGTGTTATAAGCCACCCATAAGTCTGTAAAAACGTGACAGGCTTCAGATGTGTTTGTACATTATGATACTCTGCAAACATATAATTTGTTTTTTGTGTGCATTTGGCCTTTTCATCTAAAATAAAGCACATGCAAGCTACAAAGGCAAGTATGGAACCTTGGGTTTGTCATAAAGAATTGTGAAATTATCTACAACACTTGGCCTCAATTACAATCATTAATTACAAGTATCTAAAGTAATTGGACACTTTGAAACAACTTTATAACTCAATGTCAAGTACCGTGAAATGTGCAACTTTAATAAATCATGGTTTTAGAATGCTGCAAAATCAAAGAAAATAAGCTTGTAATTCACAGTGGGGATGTCATGCACAAGGTAAGCACATATCCTGTTGCCAAAGGTCACTGCCCAAGTGGAACAAAGAACACTAAAATGGAAAGGACTTCACAACAAGGAAACTACAAATTCTCCAAGGCGGTGTAATGACTTCACATGTCATTGAAATTCATACCCTTTCGCATTCTTTTCCAAAACGAACTCAGGATATATCAGTTCCACAACAACAAGCCCACACTTCGATGAACAAACTCACATCACCTGTCATCAAATTCCTCCTTTTCACCATTACTTGCAGTGCTGCAATCTCCTTTGCTATAATTCCTGCTTATCTTTTGTGATCCACATTTACTGCAAGATTTTCGGCCATATTACTGATTTCTACTGTAACTCAGATCATCATTGCCAGGTTTTAATCTTTTGCTGTTAATATATATTGGATACCGTGACCACACATTGTTGCAAAGTCCTCCTGTGTGCCCTGTGCACCCCCATTTTTTGCTGATTGGTACTGGTGGTAACTGACTCCGACTGTCCCTGGGCCAGTGCTATGTTGAAAATGCAAGTGAAAACACCCACATGCGTTAGGGATCACTATATATGGGTACATTTACAATTGGCATGACTTACCCTATAAGTCCCTAGTATATAATAGGGCAGGGGGATTAACACTACCTATAGGTTCCTAGTATATAATAGGGCATGGCAGTTTAGAGGCCAGCAGCCCCTTTCTGCACTTGCATGCCTCCACTGCTGAGTGCCTGAGGTCATTTTAAAAGCAGCCCTGTGTTGCAGCACTGCTTTTAAAAGTACATTCTTTGCAAACTCTACTTTGGTGATAGGGGCACCTACAAAGTGACAATCTACAATATTGTTGCATATTCAGAAGATGTTTTATAAGCCCTGATATTGGAGAAATTGCACATTTCATTTTTCCCAATGTAGATCCCCAGCCACATAGGATAACATTGCAATTGTTTATGAACACATAAATATTGCTAGGAATTAAAGTAGAAATATCATTCAAGGACTTAGGAGAATGATATTGATAAATCCAACAATAGGCTATTGTTGAATATATCCTAAATTGTACAGAAAATAAGTTATAAAACTTTCTTGTCTGTAAGCCATCATTCAGACTTCTTGTAGTCTTCCCTGATTGGTCAGAATTAACAGGACTAGCCAGGCTGCTTTGATGAAGTGATAAGTGTCTCACCCAGGGAGATGCTATCTGGTGGAGAGGGCTTTGCTATACAGGAATGCCAGAGCAGGTGGGAGGGGTTGTAAAGCATGAAGCTTCAAAGGAAGACTAAGACATGCAGGGAATGCCAGGTCCGTCTACCCCTTCCCCTCTGACCCAGCCAGGTGGGAGACTTAAGGAAGAAATCTGCAGGTGTTGGGGGTGGAGAGCTATGAAAATGAGCCATACTGAGAGTTGATTTAGTTAGCTCATCATGCTCTGCTGAGAATTCAGCTATGTTGAATTTTGGAGGAATAGTGCTTTTTGGGAGACGATTATGCCACATGTTGAAGGAAGTGGTCATGCACTGGGGTGTTGCCTTGCACCTCATTGAACAGGAGTGCTCTCCTGCTTGACCACAGAGAACACTGAATACATTCGTGAGAGGTGCAGAGCCTCTCAGATCTGCTGCTTGAAACTCCGGATTGCCATGCTGGAACCTTGATTTGCACCACCAGGCCCTGCATTCTGACTGACTGTGCCTGCTGCATTATCTGAAACTACAGCCATGTGGATGTACCTTGCTTCTGAAGGAATAAAGTGTAGACTCCCTGCAAGCTACAGGTTAAGAGAGCTCACCTGCATCATCAGTTTCAACCACGACCCGGCCCGGATTCAAGGTTCATCCTGCTGAAGAGCTCCGGAGGTCTGACTTCCAGAGTTTGACCATGAGCTCCTTCAAAGTCAAGCCGGTGAACCCTCACCGAATCTGGGCTGGTGAAGACCATTGAGGCCTCCCGCTCAGTGTATCCGCACAGGGCTCCATCGCAGTCGGCCTGGAAGTTTGACTTTGTCCTGGTCAAGCTTGACCAGATGTCCCAGATTGGGGCTGTAGGTTTCTAAGTGCTAGTAAGTGTTTAGTCTTTAAAAATTCATATCTCAAGTTCCCTACTTTGGATTTTTGTAGTTTTGGTGTCATTTTAAAGATAAAAATATTTCCTGGTTTTATAAATTGATTTTGGGTTTTTATTGTGCGTTGTGTCTTAATTATGTACTGAATTTGTGTTTTTAAATGCTTTACATACCTGTCTCCTAAGTTAAGCCTGCCTGCTCATAGCCAAACTACACAGGGTTGAGCATGGGAATAATTTACTGAGACCTGTACCGTGCTCAAAGATGGAGTCCATGGATCATGCAGGGAGCCGTCACTAAATTTCTCAGTTCCTTCCTTTTAATGAGCCAAGAACTGCTTATTTCAGCACCTCTTTTCCACATCCAGTCATTTTGTTCTACACCCTCTTTTTTCAATGTAAAGTAATTATGACAAGGAAGCAGCCACAATCCTTGTTGTGGCATGTTATTCTAGGTAAAATACACAGGAAATCCTTATTGTTGCACTTTCACACTACTGGGGTCAGTTTTAGTTTTGCGCAGCAGTGTTCCTGTCTCAAGCTACTGGTCGTTCTTCTACTCTCTTTAGAGTGGTGGGTTCACTGGATTTACGCTTGTCAGTGCCTCAGTTGATTCAAGTGGTTTATATCTTGACCTGTTGGACCATTAGCAGCTGGGTCCTCAGGTCGGAATGGTGCTTGCCCATCCTGCCTTCGCAGTAGCAGTCCTCAGTAGAGAAAATGCAAAGTGGCCACCATTTGCATGGAGAAACTCCTTGCTATCGGGTCTTTTCTTTTCTGAAAAAATACTCTATCTTTAAGATTTGGATTTCCGAAAACAAAACACTTTTGCTGAATAAGAGCATCAAATATGGTGTCCCTTTCGCAATTTCCAGTGCCTTCAGTGGCGTGACAGTACCTGCATCTCTGCTCAAGTCAAATATATCCCTGCCTATCTGGCAAGGATCTCTAAATTTGGTGGGCAGTCCGCTGCCAAGTAAGAGGTGGCCCTGATTTCTGCTGACCTGGTGGACCAGTGTGCTTTCCAAGTAGGTCTAAATTTTAGATCTAAATGACCTGGTGTGTGTCTGAGATTGTGAATATCATATAGGATGTTTGCTATGCCTCTCACTTCTAGTAAAGAAGGCAGCCTGGGACGACTCCTGGTGGCCAACATCACTGGGAACAGCCCCGCCACCCACCGACCACGTACGCAACCTAGGGGGCATCCTCGACCCCACCCTCTCCATGACTAAGCAGGTCAACGCCGTTTCCTCATCCTGCTTCAACATCCTCCGAATGCTCCGCAGGATCTTCAAGTGGATCCCCACCGAAACAAGAAAAACAGTCACCCAGGCCCTCGTCACCAGCAGGCTGGACTACGGAAACGCCCTCTACGCAGGAACGACGGCTAAGCTCCTGAGACGGCTGCAACGCATCCAGAACGCCTCTGCACGTCTTATCCTCGACATCCCCCGACGCAGCCACATCACACCCCACCTGAGAGACCTGCACTGGCTCCCTGTCAACAAGAGGATAACCTTCAAGCTCCTCACCCACGCACACAAAGCACTCCACAACTCCGGACCAGCCTACCTCAACAGACGACTCAGCTTCTACACCCCCACCCACCAGCTCCGCTCGACCAGCCTCGCCCTCGCCACAGTCCCCCGCATCCGGAAAACGACCGCCGGCGGCAGATCCTTCTCCCACCTCGCCGCCAAGACCTGGAACACCCTCCCCACCAACCTCCGACAGACCCAAGACCTACTAGCCTTCAGAAGACTCCTCAAGACCTGGCTCTTCGATCAGTAGCAGCACCACCCCCTCTTCCCCCAGCGCCTTGAGACCCTCGCGGGTATGTAGTGCGCTTTATAAGTGACATGATTGATTGATTGATTGATTGATTGATAGGTCAAAATATTAACACAAGCACTTACAAAGCAGATCTGATATTTTGTGATGAAAGTGTTTCATTATTAATTGACAAGTGTGTATGTGAATGGGCGAATGTAAGAATGAGATATGAGTTGGATGGCTGAGTGTTTGGTGTAAGAACAGGTAAGAGACTAAACGCATTTATCACTAAATGCATAAGTGATTGAGGACACAAACGATTGATTGACTGGTGAGTGCATGATTCAATGCACCGGTGGATGGCTGCATGAATTAGTAATGGAATGGATGGATGAATTGGTGACTGCATGAATGGGCTAGTGGGTGCAGAGAAAGAATATAGAGTACAACATTTCGAGTTGCACAAATATCGAGTCATTAATATCGTGGGTCAGAAATATTGACAGCAAGAATATCGTGGTCAAGAATATCGATTTAAGGTAAGTAATATCGTTTGCAAAAATATAGTTGTTAAAAATATCGTTTTTTATTATTGTTATGTATGTTAGTATATATTTTATATGTATGTGATGTATGTTTTTTTGTATAAGAATTGTTTGATTTTTATTATATGTGTTAAATTTTTAGTAATTTTTTTTTTTTAATTTGAATTTTGCGCTTTTAGTTCCGTAGCGGGTTGTGGGTTTATAGGGGAATAGGGTGGGAAGTAATTTAATTATATTTCATTTATTGATTAATTTTTATTTATTGATATTCGCTTAATTGATATGTTATAGTGTTAAATGTGCAAAGTAATTTATTACTAATTAATTAATAATTGGTTATTAATTAATTTTAATTAATTAATTGGTAATTAATTATGGTAATTGTGTAATTAATTTTAGGTGTGTGTTGTGGTGTGTATAGATGTAAAGGGTAAGAAGTAATTTATTTTTAATTTATGAATTAATAATTTGTTGTTAATTAATTTTAATATATTAATTGGTAATTAATTATGGTAATTGTGTCATTAATCTTAGGTGTGTGTTGTGGTTTTTATAGGAGTAAAGGGTGGGAAGTAATTTGTGTGTAATTAATTATATTTAGTTGTTAAATAATGTTAAACAATTACCGAAAATAAATATCAAATAATTATTTTTTTGTGTGTTGTTTTTACTTTTAAAGGGGTAAAGGGTGGGTATTAAATGAATTTTAATTATTTAATTATTAGTTGTTAATAGTAATAGTTTTTCTTTTAAAAATAATATTTAATTGTGTTTTATTATTTTATAGTTTAATTTAGGTGTGTGTTGTGGATATTATAGTGTTAAAGCATGTGTACTCAATGAATGTTTATTATGTTTTTAATTAATAAGATGTTTTTAATTGATTATTGATTATCTTAATTATGGAAATAAATGTAATTAAAAATGTTAAAGTGTTTTGTTATTGGTGTGGTGTTATAGGGTAGGAAATAAAATAAATACATTTATGTTTTAAATAATTTTTTGTTTGTTAATATTTGCTACTTTTAAATAATTATTGTTTATAAATGTATTTATTCATTTATTTTATATATTATTTGTAGGTTTTTGTGATATGTAATTATTATCTTAATATGTGTTCTTTTTATATGTTTAATATATTTAATTTTAAAATATTGTTTATTTATTTTTATGATTTTTAAAATTTCGTAATTTTTTTGTTTTTTTCAATTGTTTAAGTGCTATTAGTAATTTTTGTTTCTCTGCTATCCAGCACTTTCCCTACTGTTGCACTCACTGGAGTGGGAATTAGTAATTTTTACCCCTCCGCTATTCAACACTTTCCCTACTGTTGCAATGACTGGAGTGGGAATAGTAATTTTTGCTCCTCCGCTATCCAATACTTTCCCTACTGTAGCACTCACTGGAGTGGGAATAGTAATTTTTACCCCTCCGCTATCCAACATTTTCCCTACTGTTGCACTCACTGGAGTTGGAATAGTAAATTTAATTCCTCCATTATCCAACACTTACCCTACTTTTGCACTCTTTGGAGTGGGAATAGTAATTTTTGCCCCTCCGCTATCCAGCACTTTCCCTACTGTTGCACTCACTGGAGTGGGAATAGTAATTTTTACCCCTCTGCTATCCAACACTTTTCCTATTGTTGCACTCACTGGAGTGGGAATAGTAATTTTTGCCCCTCCGCTACCCAACACATTCCCTACTGTTGCATTCACTGGAGTTGGAATAGTAAATTTAATTACTCCGCTATCCAACACTTACCCTAGTTTTGCCCTCACTGCAGTGGGAATAGTAATTTTTACCCCTCCGCTATCCAACACTTTCCCTACTGTTGCACTCTTTGGAGTGGGAATAGTTATTTTTGCCCCTCCGCTTTCCAACACTTTTCCTACTGTTGCACTCACTGGAGTGGGAATAGTAATGTTTACCCCTCCGCTATCCAACATTTTCCCTACTGTTGCACTCAGAGGAGTTGGACTAGTAAATTTAATTCCTCCGCTATCCAACACTTACCCTACGTTTGCACTCATTGGAGTGGGAATAGTAATTTTTACCCCTCCGCTATCCAACACTTTCCCTACTGTTGCACTCTTTGGAGTGGGAATAGTAATTTTTACCCCTCTGCTATCCAACACTTTCCCTACTGTTGCTATCACTGGAGTGGTAATAGTATTTTTTACCCCTTCGCTATCCAACACTTTCCCTACTGTTGCACTCACTGGAGTTGGAATAGTAAATTTAATTATTCCACTATCCAACACTTTCCCTACTGTTGCACTTATTGTATAGGGAAATGTAAGTTTACATTTTTTTAAAATAGTTTAATGTTTTAATTTATTATAGAATGTTGTGTTTTTCTTTAAATTATTGATATATATATATGTTTTTAAATATAATTTTAAAGTTTAAAAATTAAATAAAGATAATAGTTAATACATTATTTTTAAGTAAATATATGTATATGTATAATTATTATGTTTGTGTGTGAACGCTGTGTTAGTGACCTGGGTGGTATCACTTGCTCACAGTTACTTTGACGGCCCTGCTGGGGTGGGACTTTGTCCCAAGACTTCCCTGACCTGTAGTAAGGAAATGAGAAGCGTTAAAATCCTCGACATTTACCACAGCACGGGACACTGTGTTGGTGATCTGGGCAGTTTCACCTGCCTGCAGTGACCTTGGTGGCTCTGCTGGGGTGGGACTTCCTCCCTCAGCCTTCCTTGAGCTGTAGGAGGGGCCTGAGATGCGATAACAGCACCAGACATTTCCCATGGCGTGGGACACTGCGTAGGTGATCTTGGCAGTTTCACCTGTCCACAGTAACTTTGGTGGCCCTGCTGGGGTGAAATTTTGTCCCCCACCCTTCCCTGAGTCATAGGAGGGGCTTGAGATGCGCTAAAAGCGCAGGACATTTCCCCTGGCATGGGACGCCGTGTTGGTGATCTGGGCAGTTTCACCTGCCCATAGTGACTTTGGCAGCCCTTCTGGGGTGGGACCTCATCCCCCAGCCTTCCCTGAGCCATAGGAGGGTCCTCAAATGCGCTAAAAGCGCAGTACATTTCCTCGGCGTGGGACGCTGTGTTGGTGATCTGGGCAGTTTCACCTACCCGCAGTCACTTTGGCAGCCCTGCTGGGGTGGGACTTCGTTCGCCTACTTTCCCTGAGCTGTAGGAAGGGCCTAAGACAGGCTAAAAGCACCGGACATTTCCCACAGCGCAGGATGCTCATGGGAAGTGCCCAGGTGTGCACCTGGGCAAAGACTGGTCAAAGACGGGCCTGTCTTCACTCATCATCGACAGGAAGAGGCTGGACTGGGCAATCACCCTTGGTTTTTGCTCACATTCAGCTGCCACCTTATCCTGAAGCCCTCTGTGACCCCTAAGATACTGTGTTCTATCATTATTAAATCTCGTCACAATTGTTGTGGGAAAATGGGGAAAAGGAAAGTTACTCCTGTGGTCCACAAGCCCAATCCTCCACAACAATTGATAGCTTTTTGGTGGGGAGCAGTAGATGTAATTTCTAAAGACATCCAGTTGGCTGAACGGCAGCTTCCCTTGCAGCTGATGATATCGCTAGACCTTTGTTACCCGTGCCGCTCCTCCCTGTTGATCACCACAGTGACTCCCTGGTTGATGGCCACACTAGTGTCCATGTCCCCTCTGAAGGGAAAGTTGATGCTTTTGACATTGGAGACGGTTTGATTGGAGAATAAGGCCTAAATAGTCCTCAACCTGGCATACTTTCATGTGGTTCTGGCCCTTTGGCTAAATGATGAAAAAGGACATTGAAACCCAAGACAGGGAACCCAAAACCCCCACAAGTTATGAAAAAGCAGAGTACGTTACCCAGTCCCTCACTACTGCGGTCGACTTAGTGACCTGCTTGATCTTAAGGTTACGTCCAATGTACAACCACCTCACCGCCATCGAGGTACACCTGAAAGACATGAGTACAAATGACAATGGGGTGTTCCCCAGGCCCATCGAAAGAGCAGCCTAGAGCGGATGCAAGGCTAACTCACTCAGCAATGACTACTCGGATCAATGTTAGGGAAACACGTGGAAGGGGCAACGACATTGAGCAGAGACCCCTTGCATCCATAGGAACTCCTTCCAGACCTATAATCTGGGGAGTCCGCTGCTCTGTCCACACGCCATGTGCCAGTAGCCACTCAGTCGGAAGGCAAACTTGTCCAGAACCCCTTCCTGTGATTAATCTTCCACCAACCTCTTACTCATATGTGGTTATCTGAGGTAACGCTCCAAGCTTGACCCCTGGCATAACGACATAAGTCGAAATTGGAATGACAAAATAAGGTGACATACTGGCTCAATACCAACGTGAGATGTTTTTGTAATAGTCAGTAGGAAATCCTCTTAGTGCATAGAGTTGGGGGTGTAGGGCCTCTTCCTAGAAACTTTACCTGAGACTGAATAATCATAAACTTTCGAAGGCCTCTGGTTGCTGGGGAAATTATGGCAGAAACCAAGGTTAGTACCTTAAAATCAAGATCATTAAAGATCCTACCTCTGGGTTTTTTTTTTTTTTTACAAATATCTAGCAATTACTACCACTTTGAACAATGGAAACCAAGCCTCCTCCCAGTCACAAAGTGCAAAACAGCCCCTGCCTGGGAACAGATTCATGGTCCTCTCTGGTATGGAGAATAATGACTGCCACAGTATAAGGGAGTGTGGCTGTACTGCTCCGCACATCTGGATATCATACTCTTGAGCTGTATGATCACACTCCCCCCTCTGGAAACCCAGGGTACTCTAGGACTTCACAAATTACTCCCAAACTCTTTCTCTGGGTTCCATATACGCATCTCCACACAAGACCCGACTCCTGGGGGAAGTCAACATCCTTACTTGAGCCAAACTGTTCCTGCAGCCAGTAAGGAAGGCCTGGTCTTATCTCCTCCCAGCGAAAGCGACACTAAGTTGAGATTCGTAAGCTGGAGCATTGCTGGTTTGGCTTCAAAGCTACACATTGAGAATTGGCATACCTTGGTCAAGACCTACAATATACTTTTCTTGCAGGAAATGTGGGTGCCGAATAATATGTTTTGATGGATATACATTCTTTAATCTCCCTGCAACCCCTCCCTCGCTGGCCGAGGGAAGGGAGGTTTGGCCGCCTGTTTAAAAGTAGGTATTGGATGTAGAATATTGCCAATACGGACGGAGAGGGAAACTATATCCCACAATTGCCGAGGCACACTGAATTTTAGTCCAAGCCAGTGAAGCTAGCTTTTGTCATTGGTCACGATATAATTGAAGATCGCAGATCAATTCACGGTTTTCTTTGTTTTGTTCATTATTAATCTTTTTAGAAAAATATATACAAGCAGCCGACACGTGTTTCGTCCAAAGGACTTTTTCAAGGCTGCAAACAACATATAGACATACAATTAAAATACCATTAAAACCACCATTAAAAAGAATATTACAAATTTCATATTTCATATTCAAAGCAAGGAGCCCATTCATCCCGAGCAACTCTTTCCATTACAACTTATTATCGAAAGCTAGCATCAAACAAAATATATACCAATACACAAACTTGAGTATACACCATATATAATACACATTAGTTATACATTAAAAATGTTTCCTTTTTCAAACATTTGATTTATTTGTAACAACACCATATTCTCATCCATGATGTGAATACAATCATTGAGAAGTGCCATCATTATCCAGAAATAATCTAATACTTTTAATAATCATTCATACACAAACCACCACCGAACACCCAATATATAGTGCACTTGTGTGAAGAGTCTACCACCAAAAAGATATCATGCATGTGTATAATTCCTCCATCTCACCTAATATGTATAAATATCCCAAAAAATAACTCCGTGATCAATAATATGAGAACCTGATAGTACGTAGAGATTCCATGTCATATCTCTACTTATGAAACCTGCTGTGTGAATCCATCTTTAGCTCCAAATAATAATTTCGAAAAGGTCATGATAAACCTACAAATACCAAAAATACCCATTACTCATATGATCCAACTGGCAATGATCTTCATAACAATTTATACAATATTCAATATAGCTGACAAAATAATAAATATATCCCAAAGCACTAAACGTGTTGTTTAACAATCGATACAAGATCTTATAATCATAAAATAATCCAACCCTTAGGGATATGAGCAATAGTCTGCGTCTTGTAGATGCTTCAAGAAAAACAGCTCTACATCAAAAAACGGCTAGCAACTAAAAATGCAGGCTCCGCTAAGCGCAAAATGCGTATAGCCAAAACGAAGGGAGTCTTGAATTGCAAACTAAAAACAATGATGGTGACCCCAATTCTAATCCAAGATATTAATTAGAGAGTATTATATCTCCCTCTTAGCTAACAATGCCCAAGTCCAAGAGGAACCAGCAAACAAAGAATTATGCATATACCATTATACGTTCTAAGAACTTTCGTAATGGCAATTCCATCTCAAAATAGCTGTACGTCCGAATTACAGACTTAAATAGTAGCAACAATAGCACACCAGGAGAAAATACTGCCACTGCGCTAATAGCCACATCACGTACCTTTCTCTTTATACTCCTTCTCGTGTATGGCGTGGATGCAGAAATGTTTTACTGCGCCCGACTCATGTTTTAAAAAGTCGGCGTGCATCATAGAAATAGAGAAGGGAATGACATGTCAAGTGTGCCTCATACTGAAGCGCCATCTTGGAACGATAAAATAAAACTTTATGTAACTGCAGCGCACTTCATAGTGATACGAGTACAATAACAGCGTTTTAATAACTTTTATATCTAGCATGTTATACACGTACCACCAGTCGAGGGAAACTATGCAGTTCTTTTATCTAAGATGGGGGTCCTAATTTTGGCATTATTATGGTTAATTTTTATAACAACGACTTCTCAGCTAGGAAAAATCCTAGCACGTTTGCAACATGTTTTGTGCTTTTCTATATAGTATGTGTTCCTGGTTAAGGAAGGTAATTAACTATATGCACATCTTCTCCCTACCATACCCTCTAGCACTTGACTGTGCTACACTTGCCTGAAATTACTGTGAGCTACTGCTAACAGTGATTTTTCTGTTCTTCTGATGCCTTTTTGTAGACTTTCTCCATGTCGATCACAACTACTGCTGTGATTGTTTCCTTCCACTTGTGTTAACGGTTGCTACTGCAGCTGTTAGGGGACTCGGCTGAGGATCCAGAACTACTGTTTATGGGGACTCTGGCCTCTTATAGCTATGAGCCTGTTGCTCCAAATTTTCTCTTGCTCTTTTCCTAAGAAACTCTTTATTGGTTCTGGCTAGGATAGGTTAGGGCCTTTAGATTAAGACAGGGATTCATTCCTTTATGGAACACGCTGTTATTTTACATGCTAATTCAAACTACATTTTTCTTGATATTTCTGTAAATGGACTTATTTAAGTAACCTAAATAAAAACACAAAAATACAGACTAATCTCTAAATGAGAAACTAAAACTTAACCAAACCTCTCATCATTGACTGAACATTAATTACTATAAATTGATGATTTATTAAGAAATGTATTTGGGTTGTGCTCCATTCTAACACAGTGGCAAAGATTAATCGACCTGAAGAAGCGCGGATATTTGAGATTGTCTTAGTAAGTTTCAAGGTGGAGCTGATTATAACATATATATGAGATTTATTTTATAAACTTGGTCTTCTAAGTTGACCTCATAACTTTTATACCGATTATATTCAAGATTTCTATAAAAGCAGAACCAGCTACTTGTATCTTACATTGATGTCTCCCAACATATGAAGCCTCACACTGTCACATACACCATTTACAAAAGCCTCATTCTCAAATGTCACGACTTCAAATTTACATTTGGACGCTTCTTCACACGCAGCTCCATCTCTCTGAGCACCAAATGAATCCTTGTTTCTAGTGGTGCAATAAATATTCTCCTCAACCCTCATAAACGAGGAATCTGTGTGCATGACCACTTATCTTATTTTAGAAAACAATGTTACTACTTTTTTCTTTTTTGTCCTCATATCACCATTGCCTGCAAAACCAGGCCATTTCAGCGATTAATGTCCTGACCTCAGGCCTGCTGCATACTTTCGCTGGCCCTGCCGCGCCAGTCAAACCAGTTATCTGGTTTCTGTCTTTGCCCAGGTGTAATCATAGGACCAATCTTTAAGTTGTTGTTATGACCCTCATTCCACTCCATCTTTGGAAGTCGACCCACATCTTACTTTGATTGGCCCCCTCAGGTCTACAGACAATATCCATTTGACATATGCATCCTACAGCCTGGAGCCAGTCCTTCGCTCTAGGGGGTAATGGATCCGTCCAGTGCTTACAGATCTCCCTCCTGGCTAAGAGTATCAGATAAAACAGCAGAGCCCTCTGCGGTCTTGTCAAAGGATGGCTGGAACAGGCTTCCACACCCATCAGAAACCAGTGTTAAGCTTAGAGTTATATTCTGCTCAAAGATATCCTTAACCACATTCTCCACCTCATGCCAATAGGCCCATATCTCTGGATACATGAAAAAAATATGTTGGTCATCGGCATTTGAAAGACCAATACACGGACTTCAATAATAGATGTTTTCAAATGTCTAATATTTTAATGATATGTGATTTTTAGGTTGATTCTGACTTTAGTATCATGCCCGTTTTTTCACCAATAATGATAGGACCTTATTTATGGGTGTTTGTTGTAGAGCTTGCTGCACTCACCTACGCCAAAGTGAAAGGGCTGGGATGCACCGTATTTATGCAATCCGGTGCATTCCTGTCCTTCCTCCCTGTGCTCGGGCCGTTTCGGCAGCCTAGCGTCAACGGAGGCACAATGGCACCATGGTGCAAGGGTGCCTCCATTGGATGCAGGATTGTTTTTGTGTAGGAAGGGACACCTTCCTGCACGAAAACAATCCTAAGAGGTGTTTCCTCTTGCTGTGTGTGCTGCAGAATGCACCACACATAGAAAGAGGAAAAACAAGGAAAAATAAACAGATTTCTCCTTGTTACGCCTCATTCCAGGAGGTGTACAGATTTTGCTCTACCCCAGGTTTACCTGACTTTGCAAATCTGGGGTGGGACACCTAGCCAGACCCACCAGATTGCATAATACTTGTAAGGAGTCTGCAGAGAACCACTAGAGGCGTCATACACACAAACACAGTTTCAAAACCACATTTTCACACAAAAAGCAAAAAGAAAATATAAACAATGAAATCATCCATCAAAACTGATTTCTACACCATACAAACAGTTGACAGTGAGGTTTGAACCCAGCCTACTGCTCCTAAAGGCTTAAAAGCAAAGTTCAGGTTTCTCTACTCTTCTACTGCAACACACACTCTTCGCTCCTCATTTTGCATACTCCTGGTCTAGGTTGAACACTAAGCAATAAAACAGGGATCATCAAATGATTACAGGAAGAACATCTAATACCAAATAAAAGTTGAAACTTTCAGATCCAGAATGGCATTCACAAAGCCACATTTGAAAAACACCTTTTGGTGACGTTCCTATCATTGATCCTGTGTGCAAAACAAATTTGTAGAAGAATGGGGCCTAGCACTCCCGGACCTACAAATATACTATTGGGCCAAGCAGCTGGCTGTGGTAAAAGTGTTTGCGCACCTGTATTAACCATCTGTGCAAGGAGACAGGGCACTAATGGGACATGGAGGTTACTTAGCAACTCTTTATGGACAGAAGATTAAGTTGCGCTGGCTGTCATACATCAGTGTGGTACTTCAGGCATGGGATAAAGCTCTCTGTCAGATGGAATAGTTCAGGACCCTTACGGGCAGCACCCCACTGTGGCGCTCCTGGAGGTTGCCTGAGATATGGGGACTGTCAGGTTTCCAGCGCTGGGACTTTATAGGAACCAACGCGCTTCGTGATGTCTAGTTAGGCGCCGCAATAAAGGAATTTCGGTCCCTTAGAGAAGAGTATCAGATGCCTGAGGGAGAGGTTTTCTGCTATCTGCGCCTCCGGCATGCACTAGCTAAAGACATAGTGGGTGGCACCCAGATACTGGAATCAAATCCACCGGAGGAAGAATACTGGAGGAAGCCCTAAACTCTAAAGCATTATCGCTCATTTACAAAAAGATCATGAATAACGTCCTGGATGTGCTTGCGGAGCTGAGGGTCCTCTGGGAATGTGATTGAGGGGAACTCTCTGATGATGAATGGACTGAGGCGCATAGGGGGCCACGGGTGGTGTCAATCAAGACAGTGTTCCGATTTGTGCGATTGAATATTCTTCACAGGACCTACTACACCAGAGTGTTATTGACTAGAATTGGGAAGACTGAGAGTGACGCTTGCCTTAGAGGATGCGGATGCAAAGGAATTTTCCTGCATATGTTATGAGATTGACCTGCTATACAGGCATATTGGATAATACATTATTTCTTTTACATGCGAATATTATTAGGTATGTTCGGAGCACATGGGCCCCAGAAGGGACGGAACCCCCGACGCACAAGTTAGTACACATGCAATATCTAATGGGTAATGGCAGTCACTTGACCAAATGGTTGTATCGGGGGATCCGCACGCATGTCACAGTATCATTACAACCACTTCGTGATAAATGGAACGCTGACATAGGCCGGGAGCTGACTGATAAAGAATGGGGAAATATCTTGGAATATCCGAGGAAGGTATCGCGAAACCCAAAATTAAAATTTATACAACTAATGATAGCACATTGTTAGAACTGGGGGTCTCTAGTTGGCAGAGGTAGGTACCTTTGACCAAATAGGGACCCATGCTTCTACGTCAGGGCAAAGGAGTTACACTACTGGATAACCCCTGCTCACCCCCTTGGTAGCTTGGCACGAGCAGACAGGCTTATCTCCGAGGCAGTGTGTTAAGGATTTGTGAACACATACAGCAATACAGTGAAAACTACAGATGGACACCACACAGGTTTTATAAAAATAAGTATTCTTTATATAGACTTAACACAAGACCACAAACGACAAAAATCCACAATACTGTACTCAAAATTGACTTAAAGATGGTAGGAGTAAATTAGTTCAAGTTGATGGTAAGTGCGACAAAGTTCTCACAAAAGTACCTGGATGCGTAACGCAAAACAAACAAAAGGTTCGCAGGGATGGAGATGCGTCGGTTCCTTGCTTCAGGGGAGACGATGCGTCGCGCCTCAATGCTTGCGCATAGTAGGGGATGCGTCTTGTTCCTTACCGGAGAGGAGGTGATGCCTTGATTCTCGGACTGCGTTCCGGTTGCGATGCGGCACGATGGCGCTTCGATGCGATGCGACGATCCGGTGCGATGCGATAAGATGGCGCCCTTGATGCGACGACGTGAAGACGATGCGTGCACGCCCGGCGGCCGTGCAGTGACTCTGTAACTTTGGAGCCGCGACAGGCCCTGCGACACACTTCTCCGGTGATGCGACGGCGACCCTTGCGGTGGCGACACGCTTCTCCGGTGATGCGTCGGGTAACAGCTTTGACGAAGGCTCGCTTCTCTGGTGATGCGGCGGCGACCTCTGTGGCGGCGACACGCTTCTCCTGCGATGCGACGGCAGAAGCTGCGACTGCGACACGCTTCTTCTTGTTGAGTCGCGCTTCCAGCTACCAGCGACACGCAGGCTTCTGCAGACAGAATTGCCAGCAAGGAAATTCAGAGGGGAGCTGGTGGTGAAGTCTTTTGTCCCTGAGACTTCAGCAGGAGGCAAGCACAAGTTCAAGCCCTTGGAGTAATATTCTGCAAGATGATGAAAGTTCTTTAAAAGTTCCTTCTCCTCTCCTTGGCACTGAAGACACCACGGTAGGCCAACCCAGCAACACAGCACACTGGCAGGGGGGCAGTCCAACTCCTACAGCTTCCTTTGGTTCTTCCCCTTGGCAGAGGTTCGTCTTGTTGTTCCAGAAGTGATCTAAAGTTCTGGGGTCAGGGCCCCAATATTTATACTGCAAAATCCTTTGTCCTCTGAGGGCAGAGGGGTCTTTGACTAGTCAAAACCAGTTCTGTGCAGTCCTGGAGCACTTTGTTTACAGGACTCCTTCTTTCCTTTGACAGAGTGGGCCAGGGACATCAGACACACCACAGGAGGTGGAGCCAGCATTGTGGAAGGCAGGCACAGCCCTATTCAGACCCAGGTGCAACTCCTCCCACTACTCTACATGCAGATAGGTCTATTCAGCCCTGTGCTGACTCACCCTGTCTCCTGGAATCCCCCAGCCCCTGTCACTCACAAAGCCAGACACACAATACACAACCTAGCAGAGGCAGGCTTGGACAGTTAGGCAAGAAAATACCTACTTTCTAAAAATGGTATTTTCAAACACAGAAGGTTAAAACCAACTTTACTAAAAGATGTATTTTATCATCCTGAGTTCAGGCATACTAAATTCGTTTTTCTACCATGTTCCCTGGGTCAGTTAGGATTATAAGATGTTATAATCAAACTGCCCATTCTGGCCTATGGAGAACAGGTAGCCTTGCAATAGTGAAAAACGAAAATGGCTGTAATTCACTATTAGGACATACCACACACACCAGGGCATGTCCTACCTTATACTTACAATGCACCCTGCCCGTGGGCCTACCTTAGGGGTGTCTGATATCAAGATAAGGGAAGGTTTAGGGACAGGCAAGTGAGTAGTTCGCGTAGTCGCGCTACGCGAAGCTACGCGAGCGTGCGTAGCTGCTTGCCGCGCCCGTTCGCGATGCATTTTTCTTCTTCGGGAACGCGTTGTGCGTGTTCGGGACGCTGTTTGCGTGCTCGGGGGATAGTATCTCACAAACTTGCCCATGCGGTCACCTATGGGCGCGGCCATCTTGTTTTTCACTTGTCCCGCCCGTTCGCGATGCCTTATTTCCTGTTCTGGGTCACGTATAGCGTGCTCGCGATGCGCATTTCATGTTCGGGAACGCGTTGTACGTGTTCGCGACGCTTTTTGCGTGCTCGGGGGGAAATATTGTGCGAACTTACCCACGCGGTCGCGATGGGCGTGGCCATCTTGTTTTTCACTCTATGCTATGGTTCTGGGCCTGCTTTTCTATCCTCGCTCAATCTTTGCAATCCTTAGTTTTTTACACTGTTTTTCATTTATTTTTTATTTTTTATCTATCTCTCTCTGTCCCTCAGTCTATATTTTGCATTTATTTCTACTTTTACTGTGTTTTTTTTACTTTTCTACTGTTTTATATTACTTCCTTCTTTAAGCTCCTACTTCTTCCCCTAACTTTATTTTTTCCTTCTAACTTTTCTTTTCCGCCTCTCACACATCCCAGAACCATGGCGAAGGGTAGTAGCACTACCGGCTCCAAGGGCAAGGCGCGTGCGCCCAAGAGCCGCCTGCCTTGCGGCAGACTGCGCCCTGCAGGGGTGCAAGCCCGGCAGCTTTTTTGCGAGGAGGAGGTGGCCGCCCTTGTTTTTTTTGTGCAGCGCCACCTCCCCTTGACCTTGGCAGCAGGCCAGGCTCCGGGTACCCTACCCAGGAGCGTCACCGACGGTGGGTGAAGGTGCGCCGGGCAGTGTTTCGCTGCTCAGGGGTCCGGCGCACCCATAACCAGCTGGCCCACCGGTGGTCAGACATCCTGGACCGGGAGCAGGACCTGTTGGACCTGCTAGGTGTCGAGGTCGTGGGGCTTGGTGAGTAGCTAATATATAGTAGTATAAGTATTGTGTATAATTTTTTTACGAATAACAAGAATACTGCTGCTTACATTGCAGGTAAATTACGTTTCAAAATCTTCTGTGATTGTAGGACACAGGTGCTCGGCGCTACTCTTACTTGTTTGCAACTTTGCGCTCGCTTGGGCTGATTATTATTATGTAAGAGTTTACTTTTGAGAACTTAAGTTAGGTAATGCTATTGCTAGAGAGACTCTAGTCCTTCCTTAGTCCTCCTGTCAAATAGTGGTGGATGGTTTGATAGTGATACTAGGTTTAGTTAGTATTAGTTGATAATTTTTTAGCGGTCTGCGTGACGCATCCTCTGTCACTGAGTGCTGCTTCTTACCCCAGTCCTTAGTAGAACCTTTTGTAGTTTGTTTAGTGAGTGGTAGGCTTAGCAGTGTCAGTCAGTAGCAGAACATCAGACACGCAACTAACCAACAATTTGGTGTATGCACAAATTTTTGCATGTGTCCTCATCTCATCTATGCATTTTTGAGGGCTAAAAAAAATGGAAATGCAGACTTAGTGAACAATTGGCCCGTCTGGAATAGGTGGGCTAGGTCAGGTGGTACTTAGGCTTAGTTAGTATTCTGGATTCGAATCAATCAGAATGGAACACTGGATTAGTGTTCATAATTAAGTAGACGGTCCGTGAATCCCGTAAGCCAGTCGTCAATCTGATTAGATAGGTCAATTTTATTGCAATTATTGTTTCCTAAAATGTTTTTGGAGCGTTTTTTTAAATAATGTATTTGTTTCACAGCAATCATTAATGTTTGTCTCTTTCTTTATTAAATCTTACATGATCACTGATCAGCAGCACCCAGGGGCAAGAAGATGGGGTCCGAGTCGGCGGGACAACCAGAGGACCGCTCCTCTACCGAGGGCCCTACTGCTGGCCCCAGTAAGTCCTCCAGTGGTTAATATTAACAATTATATTTCCCTAACTTTTACTGCACCTTATTTTTTCTGAACTATTAATTCTGGTTCCACTTCCTAATTCTATTTTTTACAAAAGCTTCTTTGATCTTGACTTTTGGTTATCCCTGCCTCTGAGTTCTAACTGCCTCTGCTACTATGACTCTCTGTACTACTACTATTTGTCTGTCGCTAAGCAAGCCCAGTTTGCCACTCTTTATTTTACGGTTTTGAATAAAACTCAGATTGACCAATAGCTCAAGCCACTGAGTCCAGTCCATTGGGTTGTCCTCTTCTAGTCTTCTTAATCTTGAGGCTTTGACAATTACCACCAACAAAATGCCCAACCAGATATTTGACTATTTTTGATAGGATATAATAGTGCATACTACTACTGTTGTGGGGATTCTGCACAGCCACATACAGAACTATGCACAAGAAAATAGGATGTTGGTGATGGGAGGTTGGACCTTCCTCACACCTCAGTCAGAAGTGAACCCACAATCCCCTGACCGACTAGCTATAGTGTCTCATTTGGTCCCCGAACCCCCACCCGAAGATACCCAATGATTACACAACCCAGAACATAACACCCTTTCGCTCACTCACTCGTGTAAGTCCACCACCACACCAAATACCACAGAGTCTATGTGTAAGTTCAAAAGGTTTATTTTCAACTAACAAGCTCTGTATGTTGTTCTATAAAATTCAGTGTACTACAGCCAGCTCCAACAGCAAAATGCATAAGATTAAAACAATAAACATTGTTACAAGTGCATGATAGAAGACAAAAGATCTGTGCGAATTCTGGGAGACCCCTCACCGTAGAACATAGAAGTACTGGTTACATGCATCATTCATAAGCTCTGCAAATCTCTGGTTCGTAGAAGGGAATCTTCTGCCTGTTATGAGAAAAATGGTGCACGTTAGATAGTATAATGCAAGCATTTCTAAGTCATGCCAAAAAGTGTAACATGTTACTTATGGCTAAGCAATACGGACTAACCGAACTCCATAACAAAGTGGCTTGTTTTTCGACCTCTTGTACGCAACGCTCAGACAGCAGCTGTATGAGCTCATGTGGGCTCAAAAAGGCGTCTTACTGCACAACAAGCTGCGAGGTAACATGCGCAAAAGACATGAAGCGAAAATGGTTGCATGGCTCAGGCTAACTTTGCAAAGAGTAGAGTAGACTATAATAATGACCCTAGGGACCATAACACTACTAGTGTCTACTGACTCTACTCTAGTACCCGATTTGGACTAGTGATGTATGTTGTATATGTATGTATTAACTTTTTTTTCAATCTTGCTAGTGGAAACGAATAAATAGGGGGAGGTGTACAGGCATCTAAAAATGTGTAATGTTTTTTCTAGGCGTATTACCGACCACCAGTGCTGGCGGGGCCAGCGGCGATGGCGATGCGGCCATTCCGGAGGGAGCAGGAGATGCGGCACCTGCAGGAGATACAGGGGGGTGAGCCAGCAGCAGTGGCGGGCGGTGGTAAGTTATATTCATTACTTATTGACATTACACTAGCTGGAAGGGTGTTCACTTCACTCACTGTACTGTTGAGACTTATTAAGTATGAAGTTGTAGTGAACATTATACAACGGTTGAAGAAGACACCCTTTACTTAGCATTAGCAATGCTTTAGCAATAGCATTAGCAGCGTGGGTTGAGTAACCAATGGCCTCTTCTATCTGACTCCAACTCAGTTGTGAAAGTTTTATGGAGAAGACTAAAAGTCAGATCAGATGACCTTGATGGATGTGTTGAACAAAAAGGGAAAGAAGGGTGGAAGGAGGAAGGACGGGCGAGATGTAATATGACTGGCAGAGAAGGATACGTTGGAAGCATGCATAGGTGGCTGATAGGAATCAGATGCATGTGTTGTTGAAGGATGGGTGGAAGGTGAAAGAAGATGCCTGCCTGGGTGGGCGACACAGTATGGGTGGATACTGGGGATAGCAAGAATCATCAGTGGTGTTTGGGTGAAACTCAAAGCCAAGGCAAGCAAGGAAGGAGTGGACGCATGGGTGGTTGTTGGTGAAACAAACTAAGGTTTGTGGAGTGATTAAGAAGAATGATAGACATTTACTTAGAATGGATGGATGCCTGTATGTATTCATCATAGCATAGGTGGAGACTGTCACTGGATGCAGCGTCTTAGATTGAAGAGAATGTAAAAGAAACCGTGCCAGAGTAGCAAAGCCGAGGGGAATACAAATTGTATTTTCAGAATACAGTTGACTCACAGTAGTTTGCAACCACATCATATAAATATATTGTGTATAGTTAGTTATAAAGCGCCTTCCTCTGACTCCGAGGACCACTCCCTACCTATGTTAATTTATTTTCGAATGTGTCAGCCAGCCTGCAAAGGGTGGCCTATCTGTTGGTTACACAATCAATCAAAACAAAGTACCTTATGCAGTAGCGGTCGGTGGTGGGAGTGCTGCCGGACGGTGATGTGGGGAGGGGAGGGGCAGGGTGGGGGGTAGTAAACTATGGATTACAACCAAATACAGGTCAGTACACATAAAAATAAATAAAGCGAATTTCATTGTGCGCACTGCACCGCCAAATGCGATGCAGTGCTCGCAACGAAATTAGTTTTATTTATTTATATGTTTACTTACCTGTAATTGGCCGTAATCCATAGTTTACTACCCCCCACCCTGCCCCTCCCCTCCCCACATCACCGCCCGGCAGCACTCCCACCACCGACCGCTACTGATCTTATGTCGTCGTCCCATATATAAGCAATGATCATTGGATCAGATATATAATCTGCCTTTTTGTAGTAGCCAGGGCAGGGTGAAAGTGAAATTGAGCAATTGCCCTTCATGTAACAGAGTATGGCCAGTGCCACCCGTAATAGAAAAATACGAGCTTCCCCACCTGCAGACAGTAGTAAATAAAACTAACGTGAGTCTGCGTCATGACTCGTATGTTTGTCTTGGGTGCAAGCTTAGCTGACTGAGCTGGCATGCCGGCTACAACCAGGTTATGTAATTTCGCTAAAGTAGAGATAAGAAGAAGACTGGTATACTGTGTACTGGAGTCCATAGTGCTAGTATAATGCCTGAAACTCCCACAAATGTTAGAGGCCGAGGAAGTGGGAGGATAGATTATTACCACAAATGTTATGTACTGTGCTTGCTAGTGCTACTGTGCCACTATGTGTTGAATTAATTTTGTGTTACTGTTTTGCTAAGAGTATTGGTTACAACAATATTCTTTTTCTTTCTTGATATAGATCCTCCTTCCCAAGAAAAACCATCACGGAAGGAGTTGGCAGCCAGGGCCCGGCGCCGTAAAAACTGGAGGCCATCTGCAAAGAGTACCGGCGGCTGGTGGCTCAGGCGGAGGAGGAGGAGGAGGCGGCAGCAGCTGCAGCCTCCTCTAATGCCCCGGGCCCCAGGCAGGCCCCACCTCCAGTGGTACGGCGCTGCGGTCAGGCAGCCGCCCGCCGCTGCAATTCCTTAACAGCCAGCACTGCTGCCCCCCACCCTGGATGCCACTGCAGGGCATTTCGCCGCCAGATGCTCCTCCGGATTTCACGCCTAGAGGAGCAACTAGAGGAGCGGGTCAAGATCCTCGTGGATAAACACCTGAAAGCCCGCCGAATCTAAAAACTATAGGACCCCGTTGGATTGCCCCTTTCTTATTTCTTTTGTTGGTGGGTGGGAATTGGGCGTTGGGTTTATGGACATTGTTTGGACTTTTTTGTTTTGGACATTGGTTGGGGTTAGGGAGAGGGGTGGGTCAGGTGTGGGATAGTTTATTTTTGTTAGGGTAATAAATTATATTTATACTTAAACATACGATGTTAATGTTTTGTGGGGGGTTACTGTTTTACGAATTTACGTCACATGGTTTCCTTGCTGCTGCAGGGCCGCAGCCAGTGTTTGATTTAAATAATCTGCCGATTATGTAACACACAAACAGAGAGATGCGCAGCGGTACCCCTCACTGAGTTATTTGCCCTACTAGTACTGTCAGTCTCTCCTCCTAGTCCATTATACCTCCCACCAAACTTATCTTACCTGTGATTGATGATGATTAAGTTCGGCACAGCGATGGCTGCATGGTTTCCCAAGAGAATGGAGAAGATGGCATGGTTGTGGTGGTAGTAGTAGACACTGGCAGTAGCATTTGCAAAAAAAATAAAAAAGAGACAGTCACTTGCCTGAGAGAGACTGTGGGAGGAGTAGTAGAACGAAGTAAAGTGTAGTACAGAAGAAGACTGCCAAACAAACAATATTGCAACTGCTAAAGTAAAATAAAACATAATGGTGGCGGGGACAGCCTAGTACAAGAAGTTACAAACTGTAGTTGTGTCGAGTGAGTCACTTAACACAATCGTAATTCGTAACCTTTACTGCTGTGTGGTAGGATGTTGATGATGAATCCAATCAATGCCGGCAATTAATTATGATGTATTAGGTCCCTTTGGAAAAAAAATTGGCTTGCACATAGACTGAGCATGGGTGGGCAAGCAGAAGAAGATCCTCGCCCTGCCTTGAAATTGAATTAATGTTTCTTTCACCACATCTGCCCCAGCAAGCGTGTGATCAATTGGTGTCAATTTAATGTAGTCACATCACACCTCAATATAAATCACAGCCCGGGGGAAGAGGGTTAGGGTTTGATGAATGGATGGGAAGGGGGTTTGGGGAAAGGTTTGACAAAGAAAAACAGTACGCATGGACACAACAAAAGCAAAGCACAATCTTGGCAGACGACCATGATCTTATCCAATAAATCTATAAAGGGAGAAAAAGGAAATGCATGCATGATGATGAAGATAACTTGATGGTTAATGAGTAGTACTTACTAACTACTACTAGACAATTAGACAGTACAGGGCAGCAGTATATTCTATGCAATTTGCCTTGCCTGTATGCCCTCAGAGAGACCCAAATTACATGTTGTACCGGGCTTACTTTTAAAGATAGCAAAGAAATAAAAAAATAGTTGTAGGGATCAATTAGCAAACAAACAACAACACACAGTCGTAATGATTGAAGAGAAAAAAGGAATCAAATTAATTAAAAGACGAATGATGAATGATACTAAAGTAACTGTATTATCCTCGTCAAATTGTGGAGTTGAATCTCGTCATTCCTCTTGGTCCTATCTTCCATGGACGCTCCGCACATCAATCTTGGGTGCCACACTGCCTGCCTGATGCGGATTGGTAAGGTAAGTGTGAGTTGTTTCTCCCAGTATAGCACAGGGTAAAGGCCGGCCTATAAGTGTAGATGGAAAAACAAAAGAGGTATTGAAAAATCAATGAATAAAAAAAAAGCATCAATTACGGTGGAGTCCAAGAAGAGAAGAAAGAACACTTTCAGACTGAGGCGGCTTGGATACATCGTGTCTATTCTGTTTACAGCATTAAGCTACAACAACAACAGGACAGAACAGGCCCACGGCACCAGGCCGTGACCCAACCTCCATTTACCTTAAATTTTGACAGAGCCAGACAAAAGGCATATACAGAAACCTAGCATTTTCAAAATTAAGTGACTAAATCAATGCGCCACTGTCAGTCATATGACTACACTCGACTCCACCACTACATGGACATGTAGGTCTGCTGTGTTTACTTTCTTGTTGAATTGTTGTGTTTACCTTTTATGCCACTTCATGAAACGCAGTTATTCCATCAATCATCTCCGATCCAACTGACTGACTGCGTGCAAAGGTAGTATGGTCAATCATCATGGTGTGGTACGTGTTGTCCAACTCCACCTCAGTCTGTAGTGACTAGTCTCCGATTAAGTCCATATTCCATATTAAAAAATTGCAACGGATATTGGCCTGCACCTGCAGTAGTAGGAGTACAATTTGGTTATTAAACAACAAGAAGGGAAACATTGACTGTCACTTGAGTCACTTTCACTTTGTAGATTTACTAGTAGAGTTCGACTTCATGCACAACATCAACACAACAAACAACAGCAATCGCTCAGAGTCATCAAGCATCCAATGCATGCCATCATTACCTGTCTTGCTCTTCTCTTTGGCTGTCAGATCATCAGATGCCTAGTTCTGACAGGTGTCTGTGTTTTTTTTAACGAGGCAGTGCCCTCATTATTACTCCACATTCATTTTCAGTGTTGGTAGTCGCTGTTTCGGTTTTCGTCTTATTCATCTGTGGCACTTTGTCGCAGTTTAAGTTGGTTCACATGGTCAGTGCTGTGATGGGCCGTGGCCTGGGTAGCAGTCATTGCTTGTCAATTGAGTTTGCAGAAATGTCAGCAAGTTTCTTCAAAGAGTCTTGTCTTTCTCTGCCAAGTACCTTCTGTCCTGACAGTGATGAGCTTTGGATGCCTGCCGAGGCTGTAGCCTTCTGACAGTGATGAGTTTACTTTTGGATGCCTGCCCAAGTTCTGACAGTGAAGAGTTGTGGATGCCTGCAGAGGCGATAGCCTTCGGACAGTGATGAGTTTCGGCTCGGAAACAAAACAGAGGATAGCTATAGTCACGTTTCACTTCTTATGGAGGGACTGTTAGAGGCAACATTTCTTGTACTCCAATGTCTGGCTTGATGGAAATGTAATTAGGGCGAGTCAGGAAGATGGAGCAGGACTCTGAGGAGTGGACAGTTAAATGCACAGACGTGCAACTCCAATAGGGAAATAAAAAGAGAAGACGGTGGTGATGGATTTGTTGTGATTTGATTTGAACCAGAAAGACAGATACACAGACAAATAAAGGAAGGAAGAAAGTAACAATTTGAAAGCCTAGTTGTCAGGGAAGAGGAGCTCGTCCTCAAACTCTGGTGGTTCGGACAGAAGTAGGTCCTGTAACCCACTACTTACGTCATTGAAGTTGCTCTCCTCTTCCTGCTGTGATTCACGTATTTTGTAATCCGGTGGTATAAAGTGCTGATTCATTTTGATCATGGTTAACCTCTCCACACTTTTGGGCGAGAAACTGGTCCTTTTCAAAGTTACAATGGCACCAGCAGCACTGAAAACACGCTCAGAAGAGACACTTGCAATAGGGGAAGCCAGATACTTTATCGCCAGCCTGCTGAGCACTGTCCATTGGCTTCTTTTCCCATACCAATACACCAATGGGTTTCGATCCATGAAGACCTCTGTTGGGTCATCTTGATAGGCCTGGACCGTCCGCTCAATGCTCAGGGGTGCTCCGATGTGCTCGGCCTGTTTTGCCTTTGCAACAGCACTGGACTTACCATACCCCTGCCGTAGAAACCAATCAGTTGCCGATTGTACTGTGGATGATCCTGTTCTTGCTGTTGTTGATGTTATTGGTAGTGTTGGTGACTGCTGGGAGGCAAACGCACTGCCCTCAGGCTCCGAAGTAGAACTTGACTCTGGATGCCCTGTAGTACTTGTTATGGCCTGGGGCGGGGGGCCTGTAATTACCAGCCGTTCGTTTTCGAACTTATTGGCTTCCTCAGCTATCAAAGTTTTGTACTTGGCAACATCCACTTCCGAAAAAGGAATTACTGCCTTACTGTTCAGAAATACTTTGTACCGTGGATCTAAAATTGTGGCAGTAATGTAATGTTGTTGTGACATAATGTTATTTTGAATCCTTGTATTTTCAGATAAGCGAACGGCTAAGGACTCCGCCAAATGATATGCGTCTTGTTTGTCATCCACACCGGCGTACGTTTTAGACACCTCCTTCAGCTGTTGCTCTAGCATGTGCAACAGTGGGATAGCTTGGCCCATAGTACAGTCCTCCCTGCTGACTTCACGTGTGAAGATCTCAAAAGGAAGTAGCATCTCTGTCAGGCATTTAACGAGGTCCCATTGACCCATCTCAACGGTCATGCCCATCACAGTAGGTTCCCCTAATCTTTGCTTGACATAAGCATTGAGTGGTATGTACTGGTCAAACAGAAGATCAAGCATGTAATAAGTTGAGTTCCAACATGTTGGCACCTCCTGGATGAGTGCTTTGACTGGCATTTTATGCTCACGTTGAATGACCCTCAGCTGCTTCCGGGCTTTAAAAGAATGGCTGAAATGTGTGCATATTCTTCTGCAGGTGGCCAGTAAGTTGCTGACTTTGTATTCATTTTTCAGAAAGTCTTGAACAACAATGTTAATGCAGTGTGCCAAACACGGGACCCTGAAATAGCGACCATCTTGCATGGCCCTAACTACATTACTGCCATTGTCCGTGGCAACAAAACCACTGTTAAGCCCTCTTGGGCGCAGCCACTCAAAGACCTTGCTGTTAAACTCTTCCAAAATGTTTGCAGCAGTATGAGATTTCTCCATGGCAAACATGGCTACAGTTGCATGTTTGCGAGTGGCTTGAAAAATCTCAGCAGCATCAACACCAGCAGATATCTGTTCTCTAACCCCCGCAAAAGAGATCCAGTGTGCAGTGATGCACATGTAATCAGTGGCTTGGCAACTGGTCCACATGTCTGTTGTCAGGTGGATACTCTGAACAGCACTTTGCTTCAAGGCTTTTCCAAGAAATTCCAGCACGTCGTGATGTAGTGCTGGAACAGCAACTCTGGCAAAATAGTAGCGGCTGGGAACATGCCATTTTGGGCAGATGGCTGTCACAAATTCCAGAAAACCCACTCCTTCAACAAAAGAAAAAGGGAGAAGGTCCAGTGCTAACATTTTAGCCAGCTTCGCATTGTACAAACGTGCTATTGGGTGGTTGCGTTCGTACTGCCCCTCCCCCCAAACATGCTGATAATGGTAGGCTGCATGGTTTTCCTTTCTCTTAGGCTCAACAACGCACTTTTTTCATTGCGGTACTCCTTGCTGTCTCAGGCTGACTCTTACTCTTGTGCCACTGAGATGTTGCTGAAGATGTGGGCGACGATAACACTGCACTGCTGGGGACAGGGCGACTTTGTGTACCACTACCAGAGAGAATGTCTCCCTGTCCTTCCTCTTCCACCGTGATCGGATCTTCTACTCCTTTATCCCCACCAACACCAATGGTTGCAGTTTTTATGCCGCGAAGGTGGTCCTCCCAGCTGATCAAGTGGTGTTTTTACAGATGGGTTATTTGGCCTCCGGTACCATAGTTTGTACCAAGCTTACCACGACTAACAGAGGTATTACAAATGGAGCATATAGCAATGTTCTCCTCCTTCTTGCTAACCGTAAAGAAGTCCCAAACTGGGGAGCTTAACTTTTGCCTCCTGCTGGAGGTGCCACTTCCAATGCCGGATGAACTGGAGGGTGTGGGTTGAATTTGGCTCTGTGCTGTACCACTACCTACTTCTACTGAGGTGGTGGTTGTGCTGGATGTAGGTCGCTGCCGGGCCTTTGCTAATGAAAATATGGAAGCTGTATGTCGTGTTGGTGTTACCTGTGTTGGAGGTATGCGTGCTACATCCCTTGCAGCGATTTTGGATAGGGTAATAATGTTGGTCTCCATCTCCTCGGGGCCGGGAGTGATGTTCGTGATGACTGGCTCATCATCATCATCCTGCTGTTCTACATCGACCTCCATAAGTGTAAGGCTTTCTGGAACCTTCCTTTTCCCTAGCCTGGTCTTGCGACGTGTCTCCCTCTCAGACTCAGTTTGTGGCTTTTCCAAGGGGCATCTAGATAATCAGAAGGGGGGCTTGGCGAAGAACTTGATGTACTAACCCTCCTTTTCCTTGCTGGGGATTTGGAAGACAATGGATCTTCTGAATGAGTGGCTTCCTCTTCTTCTACCTCTGCATGAGGCTCAAATTCCTGAACTGCCCCTACTTCGGGAGGAACAACAACTACTATTGCGGGCGGTGGTTGCGGCTGTTGTTGTTGACCACTTATCTGCTGTGTTTCCTCCTGCGTTGATTGGGTACTACTTTGAGATAGCGATAAGTTTATCTCAGGCTCAGCATCACTGGTTTCCACCATTAGGCTGGCTACCTCTTCCACACTCATGTGCTTGGGCCTGGGTTGGTGGGTTGGGCCCACTGATGCGGAGGTGCTGCCCCCAGCTTGCCCCCGGACACCGCTGCTGCAGGCGTAATTTTTTGTTTCCCAAAAAGGTATTGGGCGGCACACCAGACTTAAGTGTCACTTCCTTCTTCTGTTCCTTTTTCTCAATAGCAACTTTCTTGGTACTGGAGGACCTGGTACCTGCTTTCTTTGGGCCCATCTCCTTCAGATGTCAGCAGCACTCAGTTGCACAAGTTGCAGAGATGTCTGGTCAGGTCACACATCACATCATGTACAGCAGCAGGACGTCTGTCTGGCAGTACAACGGGCAATGATGACACACCTCCTCCTCAGTCTTTTGTGCACCTAAAAGCAAAAAAGCCAGAAGAACATCAGTCAAACGATAGCACAAATCAAACTAATATAATATATAACTTAGTGTGTGGTTGTCTCAATTATTAAATTTTAGAAACTCAGTGAACAACAACAGTGTAGCCATTTATGAGACTTTGAAAACAAGGCCAGGGCTTTCCTGGTGTACTGTGTACACTCAGGAAGAATAAGAATAGCAAAGAACAAAAACAAAAATGTAGTGGAGCCTGTTTGGCCTAAATTTGTGCATCACGTGGGATGGATGCAGCATCAGGGAGCTGCAGCTGGCAATGGGGATGGATTTGGAAGCAGTAAGACAAGAGGAACAATGGAAAGACATGCAGGCCTATGTGGCAAAAACAGCACACTACTAACTACCACCACAAAATGGCCCCCAGCCACATGGTCACTCACAGGCACAAGGCACGGCAAACAATGAACTCAAGCAGGCCTATATGGCCAGACAAAGGATGCCTGATAAACAACACACACAGCTTTAATGCAAAAACTAAAATCCACATGGCTAAAAACAGGTTGGAAAGTTACACAACAACCACAACAACAACACATACACACACGCAAAAAAGGCATTTATTTAACACACCCAAAAAGTGAAATAGACCCCCAAAAAAACCCCACATTTTGCAATTCCATCCAATGCCATCCATGCCCTAAATGATGTTTAAATTCAACAGACAACACAAACTGTTTTTATGCACCCATGATGACTACCTCTGGGCCTACTGGCAGACTAGGCCACAAGCTTGGAGGCCTATGGCAAAAGCATAGTGGCTGGTCCCACAAAATGGCCGCCACCACATGGCCAGGCCACCCACAACAACAAGAAAAGGAAGACAAGACAGACAATGCAGGCCTATGGCAAAAGCACAATGGCTTGCCTGGCTTCACAAAATGGCCGCCACCCACATGGCCAGGCCACCCACAATAACAAGAAAGTGAAGACAAAGGACAGGACCAGGAAGTTGGAGACTCTGGGGAACTTCCTTCCTCTTTAATTTAAAGAAATTGTAAAAAAAAGAAAAATGACTCCTTGCTCACAAAACTACATCTAAATGACAACCTGAGGAGTTTTTTTAGCAAAATTAACAAAATCATCATTTTCGAGAAGGTTTTATGCTGCTCGAGAGATATTCTTCGCCAGATTGTAAATTCTGCGTGTTCGGCATCGCGATCTTCACAAAAAGTCGTTATCGCGCGCGCGAAAATGCATATTGAGCGCGCGAAGAAGAAAAAAAGTGTAAGTCCGCGTTGTCGCGCAGTGCGGAGTTGCCAAAAGTCCGCGAGCTGAACGCCCAGGGTTACCTACTGGCTGAAAAGGCCTATTTATTTAACACACACCAAAAAACTGAAATACCACCACAAAAAACACATTTTGCAATTCAATCCAATGCCATCCATGCCCTAAATGATGTTTAAATTCAACAGACAACACAAACTGTTTTATGCACCCATGATGACTACCTCTGGGCCTACTGGCAGACTAGGCCGCAAGCTTGGAGGCCTATGGCAAAAGCACAGTGGCTGGTCCCACAAAATGGCCACCACCAAATGGCCAGGCCACCCACAATAACAAGAAAGTGAAGACAAAGGACAGGACCAGGAAGTTGGAGACTCTGGGGAACTTCCTTCCTCTTTAAAAAAATTGTAAAAAAAAGAAAAATGACTCCTTGCTCACAAAACTACATCTAAATGACAACCTGAGGAGTTTTTAGAACAAAATGAACAAAATCATCATTTTCGAGAAGGTTTTATGCTGCTCGAGAGATATTCTTTACCAGATTGTAAATTCTGCGTGTTCGGCATCACGATCGTCACAAAAAGTCGTTATCGCGCGCGCGAAAACGCATATTGAGCGCGCGAAGAAGAAAAAAAGTGTAAGTCCGCGTTATTGCGCAGTGCGGAGTTGCCAAAAGTCCGCGAGCTGAACGCCCAAGGTTACCTACTGGCTGAAAAGGCCTATTTATTTAACACACACCAAAAAACTGAAATACCACCCCAAAAACCACATTTTGCAATTCAATCCAATGCCATCCATGCCCTAAATGATGTTAAAATTCAACAGACAACACAGAAACAGTTTGTATGCACCCATGATGACTACCTCTGGGCCTACTGGCAGACTAGGCCACAAGCTTAAGCCTATGGCAAAAGCAAGCACACTGCCTTGCTCCACAAAATGGCCACCACCCACATGGCCAGGCCACCCACAATAACAAGAAAGTGAAAACAGACAATCAATGCAGGCCTATGGCAAAAGCACACTGCCTGGATGGCTCCACAAAATGGCCGCTAGCCACCCACAACAAAAAGAAATGGAAGACAGACAATGCAAGCCTATGGCAAAAGAACACTGCCTGCCTTCACAAAATGGCCGCCACCCACATGGCCAGGCCACAACAACAACAAGCATAAGCCAAGGGGAACAAAGAAAAGACATGCAGGCCTATATGGAAAAAGCAGCACACTACTAAACTACCACCACAAAATGGCCCCAAGCCACATGGTTACTCACAGTCACAACAGGACATGGAAAACAATGAACTGAAGCAGGCCTATAATATGACCAGACAAAGGAGGCCTGCTAAACAACACAGCTTTAATACAAAAATGCAAAAACAAAAATCCACAGGGCTACGAAAGGTTGGAAAGTTACACAACAAGCACACACACACATCCAACAAAGGTATTTATTTATTAACACACACCCAAAAAGTGAAATACACCCCAAAAACCACATTTAGCAATTCAATCCAATGCCATCCATGCCCTACATGATGTTTAAATTCAACAGACACCACAGAAACATGCACCCATGGCTACCTCTGGGCCTACTGGCTGAAATTTCAATCAAAGAAAAACAACTAGGCCCCTACTGAAACTACAGGCCACCCAGGCCACAACAATAAATTTTAAAAACGATGAAAATCCCAAAAATATGTAGGTACAAACAAGCCCCAATCAAACAAACAAGTACACCAATTCTCCAACTTACTTGTAAAATCTCAAATCCAAAAGTCCTCAAATCCAATCCAATGATATGATGCAGCAGACAGACACAAAAAGTGATCCTTCCAGCTCCAAATCCAAATGAAAGTGAACAGCACATGGACAAAGCACTGGGAGGAGCCTGCTGGACAGGAACAGGAAGTTGGAGACTCAGGGGCACTTCCTTCATCTTGAAAAAAAAAGTAAAAAAAGAAAAAGGACTCCTTGCACAAAAAACTACAGCCAAATCACAATCTGAGGAGTTTTTTGGAGCAAAATAATCATTTTCGAGAAGGTTTTATGATGCTCGAGAGATATTCTTCGCCAGATTGTAGTTTCTTCGTGTTCGGGATCGCGATCTTACCAACACTGCCGCCGGAAGTCAGATCGCGCGTCCGAATGACGTGTTCGCGTTCGCGGGATCGTGCGGCCGGATTCCTAATCTTGTGGTGCCCGCGAACGGATAGGAAATCGCGTCGGCGAACGCAAAATCACGGTAGGTTATTACCGCGCGCGCGAGAACGCATATTGAGCGCGCGAAGAAGAAAAACAGCTACGCTACGCTGCAAATTGCGTAGTGCTCGGTAACTTCGCGTTCTACGCAAATCGCGAAGTTACCGAAACTCCGCAAACTCCGCGAGCGTAGCGTAGTTCACCGCCCAGGGTTACTGGCAAGTGGGTGTACTTGCCAAGTCGACATGACAGTCACAGACTGCACACAGGCTCTGCAATGGCAGGCCTGAGACACACTTTACAAGCTGCTTCTGGGGGTGGCACAACCAGTGCTGCAAGCCCACCAGCAGCATTTGATTTACAAGCCCTGGGCACTCCTGGGGCACTATACTAGGGTCTGACAAGTAAATCAAATGATCCAAACATGGAGTCACTAATCAACACATCAATTTAACATAGGGAGCACTTGCACTGTGGCACTGAATAGCAGTGGCACAGTGCCCAAAGCATCTAAAAACGGCAAACAGATCAAAAACAGTGGAGGCAATCAGAAAAAAGTGGAAGGGAGACTCACGCCAATGGTACCAGGTCTAACACGTGTCCCCTCCAGCTGAAATGTGGGGAGAACTACCCTTCCCCTTAGGAGTTCTCATCACTAAGGCGGAAAAATCTGGACAGACCATCAGCATTGGCGTGTTCTGTACCAGGGCGGTGTTCCACCGTAAAGTCCATCCCCTGTAGGGAAATGGACCACCTCAGCAACTTTGGGTTCTCACCCCTCATCTGCATCAGCCATCTGAGAGGCCTGTGGTCTGTCTGAACCCGGAAGTGAGTCCCAAACAGGTATGGTCTCAACTTCTTCAGTGCCCAGACCACAGCAAATGCCTCACGCTCAATTGCACTCCACCTCTGTTCCCGTGGAAGTAACCTCCTACTGATGAAGGCTACAGGTTGGTCTAGGCCCTCCTCATTAATCTGTGATAGAACAGCCCCCACACCATGCTCTGAAGCGTCTGTTTGAACAATGAATTCCTTTGAGAAGTTGGGCGCCTGAAGCACGGGGTGCTGTGCACATGGCAGTCTTCAGGGCGTCAAAAGCCTTCTGACAGGTGTCAGTCCAGTTCACTTTCTTGGGCTGCTTCCTGGAAGTCAGCTCAGTCAAGGGTGCAATGTTGCCATACCCCTTGACAAACCTCCTGTAGTACCCCGTGAGTCCTAAAAAGGCTCTCATCTGTGTCTGAGTCTTTGGGGGTTCCCATGCCAGGATGGTATCAATCTTGGGTTGTAGGGGCGCCATCTGGCCGCTCCCTACCTGGTGCCCCAAGTACACCACGGAACCCTGCCCGATCTGGCACTTGCTCGCCTTGATCGTGAGGCCTGCCTTTCGCAGTGCCATCAACACTTCCCAGAGGTGGCGCAGATGTTCTTCCCAACTGGCGCTGAACACTGCAATGCCATCCAGGTAGGCGGCACTGAAATCCTCCAGTCCAGCCAACACCTGGTTGACCAACCTCTGAAAGGTGGCAGGGGCATTCTTCATCCCAAAGGGCATAACCCGGAATTGGTAGTGCCCATCTGGTGTGGAGAATGCTGACCTCTCTTTGGCCCCATCGGTCAAGGGGATCTGCCAGTACCCAGACGTCAAATCAAACGTGCTGAGGTACCATGCAGCCCCTAACCGATCAATGAGCTCATTCTCTCTGGGGATGGGGTGCGCGTCAGTCCTGGTGACTGAATTGAGCCCTCGGTAGTCCACACAGAACCAGAGTTCGGGTGTGGCACCAGGCGCGGCAGCCTTTGGGACCAAGACCACTGGACTGACCCAAGGACTGTGAGAGGACTCAATCACCCCTAAGGCAAACATCTTGGAGACTTCCTCCTTGATGTAAGCTCTGACCTTGTCAGTCACTCTGTAAGCCTTGCGCTTCACAGGAGGACTGTCCCCATTGTCCACATCATGGACGCACCACTCAGTGACACCAGGAATCAGGGAAAACAAATCAGAGAATTGTCCCAACAGTTGGCGACAATCTTGCTGCTGATCAGGGGTCAGGGTGGCAGAGAGGCTGACACCATCCACTGACCCATCTTGCTCTGTTGCAGACAGGAGGTCAGGAAGAGGCTCAGTCTCCTCCTCCATTCCATCATCTGTCGCTAGGAGCATACCCACTTCGGACCTTTCTAAGTGGGGCTTCAGGCGGTTAACATGCAGGACCCGCAAAGGGTTCCTTGGAGACTGCAAGTTCACCAGGTAGGTGACATCACTCTTGTGCTCCACCACCTCAAATGGTCCGGTCCACCTGTCCTGGAGCGCACAAGGCTCTACAGGGGCCATGACCCAAACTTTCTGTCCAGGTTGAAGCTCAATCAGAGTGGCATTCTGATCGTACCACCGCTTAATCTCTTCCTGGCTGGCTTCCAGATTCTCCTCAGCGAATTGCCTGAATCCCCTGGTCTGGTTCCTGAAGGCCAGCATGTAACTGTATACATCCTGGGGAGGTTTCCTGGGAGATTGCTCCCAGCCTTCCTTGACCAGACTCAAAGGTCCTCTTACCGGGTGACCATAGAGCAGTTCAAAGGGACTGAACCCTAAGGACATCTGTGGCACCTCACGGTAAGCAAACAGGAGGCATGGCAAGAGGACATCCCACTTACGCCTCAGAGGTTCCTCAAGACCCATTATCATGCCTTTGAGGGTCCGGTTGAATCTCTCAACCAGCCCATTACCTTGGGGGTGGTAAGGAGTGGTGAACTTATAAGTAACACCGCACTCCTTCCACAGGGACTTCATATAGTTGGATATGAAGTTTGTACCACGGTCTGACACCACCTCTCTGGGGAACCCCACACAGGAGAAAATCACCATCAGTGCACGTCCCACCACGGGGGCCGTCACTGTCCTGAGCGGGATGGTTTCCGGGTACCGGGTAGCATGGTCCACCAAGACCAGGATAAACCTGTTACCCATGGCTGTCTTGGGGTCCAGTGGCCCCACAATGTCAATGCCCACCCGTTCAAAGGGGGTACTGGCTACAGGGAAAGGTTGGAGAGGAGCCTTGTGCTTCCTTCCACTTTTCCCACTTGCCTGGCAAGTTTGACATGTCCTACAATGAGTGTCTGAACTCTTCCGCATCTGGGGCCAATGAAAGTGGGAGACAAGCCTTTCAAAGGTCTTGTTCTGCCCCAGATGTCCAGCTAAAGGTACATCATGAGCCAAACCCAGTAGGATGGCTCTGAAGCGCTGGGGTACCACCAGCACACGGGCTGACCCAGGCTCAGCAACCTTAGGCTCGCTATACAGGAGGTCGTTCTCCCAGTAGATCCAATGTGATCCAGACTGATCACCTGCTGCCTGGGCTGTGGCCTGTTGCCGCACACCCTCAAGAGAAGGGCACTTCCTTTGCTCTGCACAAAATTCCTCCCTGGAGGGGCCTCCTTCCTGCTGCCAATGGGTCAGCTCAGGCAGGTACCCCAGTTCAGCAATTTGTTCCCCTGTAGGTTCCAGTGCATCCCCCTCAAGGTCTGCCTCCTCCTGGACCGTGGGAACAATGGGGGCTGGTTTCCCGCGCCCCCCACCTCTTCTCTTTAAGGCAGGTTCCTGGGCCATACTTTCAGGCTCCAGGATCTCTTGAACACCCTTACTGGCTGCCATAGACCGAGTGGTGACACACGCCCACTCAGGCAGACCCAACATCTCCAAATGAGATTTCCTCTCCACCTTAGCCCAAGGGGAGCTCTCTAAATCATTGCCCAACAGACAATCACTAGGCATGGCTGGCCTCACAGCAACTTGGAGAGTACCTGAGACCCCCCCCCCACTCAAAGGGAACTTGAGCCACCTTACACTGGCTCTGCGAGTTGTCCGCGGCAACTACAGGGAAGAATGCATGAGGGATAACCTGCTCCTTGGACACCAACCGGCAATTGACAGCTGTCACACTAGCCCCGGTGTCCCTCAGAGCCTCCACCCTATGGCCATTGATGGTCACCCACTGCCTGTACTTCTTAGTGTTATCAGGCAGCTGGGTCTCAGGGACCATCTCAAAGTCTCCTAAAGAGACAAGGGACATTTCTGCAGGACCCCACCCACCTTGGGCACCCATCTCCTCCCCTCCCAGGGCTACACTCGCCAACTGACGGGGTGGTGCACGGGATGGTGCTTTGGAATCCTTCATGGGACACTGTGCATCATACCAACGGTGGCCTACTTGACCACACGTAAAGCACTTGTATGGGCCCCTCTGAACAGGTTTACCTGTCAGGGCCTCTAGCTTCTTCTCAGGGGGAGGCTGGGAACCCTTCCCTTGGTTCCCTTGGGAATTACTTTGGGGCCCTTTCTGGAACTCCCTCTGTTTACCCTTGTCCCCCCCACTCTTCTGCTGGGGACCCTGCCCACCTTTGGCGGAATCTCCCACATGACCCTTGTGGACCCTGGTACTGACCCAGCGGTCCGCCTCCTCAGCAAGCTTCCTAGGGTTAGTTAGCTTGCTATCAATAAGGTGCTGGCGTAGCTCTGGAAAACAATTATTAGACAAGTGCTCCCATGCAAACAAATCATAGAGCGCTTCAAAAGTATCCACTTTGCTACCCTTCACCCAACCATCCATAGCTCTGCAAAAGAAAGATACATATTCTACCCAAGTGGTTGCCTCCAGTTTCTTACAATTCCTGAACCTCTGTCTATAGAGTTCTGGGGTCAAACCATACCTTGTCATCAGGGCTTCCTTCATGTGGGCATAAGACATCCTATTTTCACTGGGTAGGTCTAGCAAAGTATCCCTCCCCTCACTCACAAAGCGGCCCCACAACCCAGCTCCCCAATCCTTCTCAGGGACCCGGTGGGCCAACATTGCTATCTCATAGGCTGCAAACCACTGCCCAATATCTTCATGCTTATGGAAATCTTTGATGACATCCTTGGGAATATATACCCTGCCTTCTGAAGGCACAGATGGTGCGCTGCCACCAGAGGGATTGATTTCTAAGCCCTGCGCTTTGATCTCTAACTCCCTCAACATTCTCTCATGCTCCATTCTCATTCTCTCTCTCTCCAAGGACAACCTGTTATTCTCTATTTCCCTCTGACCCTCCATCTTAAGCTTAGCCATCTCCAGCTTCTGTGCCCTATTTCTCTCCCTGTCTTCCAACTCTCTGGGGGACAGGTCTTTGGAAGAGATGCTACTGCCAGGTGGGGACGGTACCCCTCCCCTGGCTGGAAACTCTGGCCTATCCAGTTGCCCATTTGCATCCCCAGCTGGCTCCACCACCAACTCAGGGGCATTTCTTGCTTCTACCCAGGCCCTCAGCGCCTTTTGGTAGTCATCCTTTTTAGAAATGCCTGGTGTAGCCACTTTCAATTTCTTGCAGAGATGCTTGAGCTGTTTCAAAGTGTAGGTTTCCAACCTCTCCTCCTCAAAATCTAGATCCATAGATGCAACAGATGCTGGTCTACTCATGGCAGTAAGAATTGGCAGTTCTCAGGAAAAATAACAGTCCAAGGGAAAAAAATTCTACCAACAAAAGTATGTGGTTGTGTTTTGTCTGCACTCACTAGTAGTGTACACCAATTACTGTATATGAGTCACAAATGCAGGTCCAGAATCCCCACCGCTGACCACCAATGTTAGAACTGGGGGTCTCTAGTTGGCAGAGGTAGGTACCTTTGACCAAATAGGGACCCTTGCTTCTACGTCAGGGCAGAGGAGTTACACTACTGGATAACCCCTGCTCACCCCCTTGGTAGCTTGGCACGAGCAGACAGGCTTATCTCCGAGGCAGTGTGTTAAGCATTTGTGAACACATACAGCAATACAGTGAAAACTACAGATGGACACCACACAGGTTTTTATAAAAATAAGTATTCTTTATATAGACTTAACACAAGACCACAAACGACAAAAATCCACAATACTGTACTCAAAATTGACTTAAAGATGGTAGGATTAACTTAGTTCAAGTTGATGGTAAGTGCGACAAAGTTCTCACAAAGGTACCTGGATGCGTAACGCAAAACAAACAAA
This sequence comes from Calotriton arnoldi, assembly GCA_963921515.1. Lineage (NCBI taxonomy): Eukaryota > Metazoa > Chordata > Amphibia > Caudata > Salamandridae > Calotriton > Calotriton arnoldi. The sequence goes on from CAWUFW010011638.1 coordinate 135,295, forward strand.
AGGTTCGCAGGGATGGAGCTGCGTCGGTTCCTTGCTTCGGGGGAGACGATGCGTCGCGCCTCAATGCTTGCGCAGAGTAGGGGATGCATCTTGTTCCTTACCGGAGAGGAGGTGATGCCTTGATTCTCGGATTGTGTTCCGGTTGCGATGCGGCACGATGGCGTTTCGATGCGATGCGACGATCCGGTGCGATGCGATAAGATGGCGCCCTTGATGCGACGACGTGAAGACGATGCGTGCACGCCCGGCGGCCGTGCGGCGACTCTATAACTTTGGAGCCGCGACAGGCCCTGCGACACGCTTCTCCGGTGATGCGACGGCGACCCTTGCGGTGGCGACACGCTTCTCCGGTGATGCGTCGGGTAACAGCTTTGACGAAGGCTCGCTTCTCTGGTGATGCGGCGGCGACCTCTGTGGCGGCAACACGCTTCTCCTGCGATGCGACGGCAACAGCTGCGACTGCGACACGCTTCTTCTCGTTGAGTCGCGCTTCCAGCTCCCAGCGACACGCAGGCTTCTGCAGACAGAATTCCCAGCAAGGAAATTCAGAGGGGAGCTGGTGGTGAAGTCTTTTGTCCCTGAGACTTCAGCAGGAGGCAAGCACAAGTTCAAGCCCTTGGAGTAATATTCTGCAAGATGATGAAAGTTCTTTAAAAGTTCCTTCTCCTCTCCTTGGCACTGAAGACAACACTGTAGGCCAACCCAGCAACGCAGCACACTGGCAGGGGGGCAGTCCAACTCCTACAGCTTCCTTTGGTTCTTCCCCTTGGCAGAGGTTCGTCTTGTTGTTCCAGAAGTGATCTAAAGTTCTGGGGTCAGGGCCCCAATATTTATACTGCAAAATCCTTTGTCCTCTGAGGGCAGAGGGGCCTTTGCCTAGTCAAAACCAGTTCTGTGCAGTCCTGGAGCACTTTGTTTACAGGACTCCTTCTTTCCTTTGACAGAGTGGGCCAGGGACATCAGACACACCACAGGAGGTGGAGCCAGCATTGTGGAAGGCAGGCACAGCCCTATTCAGACCCAGGTGCAACTCCTCCCACTACTCTACATGCAGATAGGTCTATTCAGCCCTGTGCTGACTCACCCTGTCTCCTGGAATCCCCCAGCCCCTGTCACTCACAAAGCCAGACACACAATACACAACCTAGCAGAGGCAGGCTTGGACAGTTAGGCAAGAAAATACCTACTTTCTAAAAGTGGTATTTTCAAACACAGAAGGTTAAAACCAACTTTACTAAAAGATGTATTTTATCATCCTGAGTTCAGGCATACTAAATTCGTTTTTCTACCATGTTCCCTGGGTCAGTTAGGATTATAAGATGTTATAATCAAACTGCCCATTCTGGCCTATGGAGAACAGGTAGCCTTGCAATAGTGAAAAACGAAAATGGCTGTAATTCACTATTAGGACATACCACACACACCAGGGCATGTCCTACCTTATACTTACAATGCACCCTGCCCTTGGGCCTACCTTAGGGGTGTCTGATATGAAGATAAGGGAAGGTTTAGGGACTGGCAAGTGGGTGTACTTGCCAAGTCGACATGACAGTCACAGACTGCACACAGCCTCTGCAATGGCAGGCCTGAGACACACTTTACAAGCTGCTTCTGGGGGTGGCACAACCAGTGCTGCAAGCCCACCAGCAGCATTTGATTTACAAGCCCTGGGCACACCTGGTGCACTATACTAGGGTCTGACAAGTAAATCAAATGATCCAATCATGGAGTCATTAATCAACACATCAATTTAACATAGGGAGCACTTGCACTGTGGCACTGAATAGCAGTGGCACAGTGCCCAAAGCATCTAAAACCAGCAAACAGATCAGAAACAGAGGAGGCAATCAGAAAAAAATGGAAGCTAGACTCACGCCAATGGTACCAGGTCTAACACACATCGTGCCTACTTGACCCCCCGCAGACTGAGCCGGATGTTTCCAGATATAGTGGACGCATGCCCTCGATGTCACGCCTCAAATGCAGATTTGCTACATATGCTGTGGGCTTGTCCACGATTGGCACACTACTGGACAACAGTACAAACAATTTTAAGAGATATAGCCCTGGGGGGTGGAGGAGGACTGTTAGAGTACTGCATATTGGGACCAAACCGTAGGGAAAAGAAGGGAAGCCCCGCACATAGATTTGCAAACTTGGCACTGATACTAGCTAAGCGAACGTTAACCATGAGATGGAAGGCTGCGAAAGCACTGGCAGTGTTAGACTGGTACAACGAAGTGGTTAGGTGGGGCAAAGCAGAGAGTGCAGAACTACAACGAGAGGAACGTAGGGGATTGCGAAAGAAACCTATCTCCATGGAGTGGAATGTGCTGCTTGAGGAATTTATAGCAATTGAGATTCAGACATACTAGTATGGGTACTGCAAACCGAGCCAACAGCTGGCAACCACTGGTGTTGAAAGAGGGATCCGGATGTCGTATTATTATATTATGCCAAAAGAACTATTTATTGGATTTGTGTTAACAATTACAATTGTTATATATTGTTATGCTGTCTGCAAAAGAGTATGCAAAAGGAAACTGAGTCTGTGGGGAGGGGAGGGGAAGGGACATAGTTGTTTTGTGTTTAGGTATGGGGAGGGAGGGTGGGTTATTTAGTTTTTGATTGTCACTGTCATGCACAAGATGGGCAAGAGCAACGAAGGCTCTGCGGACACTGAAACGCACTGAAAATGTGAATGTTACTCTTCTTGGACTAAGCCACTGGCAACCCACAGCTATTTGTCTCATTGTTTATTTCTTTAGTTGATTTGTGGTGCCTAGTGGTTGAATCAGTCGGTATTGACTTATTATGATGTATACTAGTGACTGTGGAAGTTGTACTATTACGAAAATCAATAAACTATGGGGGATATTCTCAAGAACGTGTGTTAACTATCGCCAAATTCGCTTAACGCAACTTCTCACATCGCAGTCTATCGCGGGAAAATAACACAGTGGTAACGCAGTATTCTCAACCCGGCGGCACCATGCGATAGTCTCACGATAACGCGACAAATGCCCGCGTTAAAATTAACTTGACGCCGAAAAAATGCGAAACACGAACGCCCAAAAAGTTGCGATGTCCCAAATCGCGAAACAAAAATCAGCGATAACCAGCAACAGGCCTGCGATTCCCACGCGACATGCGAGAAAATGCACGATAAAAACAGAGAAAAAAAAAGAGAAAAAAATGTAACTGCGTAGCACCATGGACGCACCCGGACCGAGTGCAGAGGACAACGCGAACCCCACAAGCCCCACAGATGACCAGCCAGGAACCCCGGGGAAGGGCAAGGAGAAGAGGAAGAGGAAGATGGGGTTCAGTCCACAGGAAAACCGGATCATCGTCACGGAGGTGACAGAACACTACCAACAACTGTTCGTCACCTCCACTGTGTCATCGGCAACACAAACGGAAATATGGCAGCACATCGTGAACAACGTGAATGTCGGAGTGTCGAGGAGGACAATGGAAAAGGTCAAGAGGCGCTGGAATGATGTGAAGGGCAAAACCAAGAAGAAACTCGATGCCAACATGAAAGCAGCAACGCCGATTGGAGGTGGGGGTCCAGCGGCAAACCAGGAGCTGGATGACATGGAGAAAAGGGTGGCCACAGCATCAGTCAGGATACGGTGCCAGGAGTAGTGGATACGGACACTTCTCAACATGACCTGACACAACATCAACAGGGTGATTACTGACCAGGGACTGGGGGGACGAGGGGAGATGGGCACAATGGCACACATGCACAATTAAGTAGAGCACACTGCACACCCACAATGACTCTGGATCATGTCCCTGATCCCCGTGCCACACTGCAGCAAACATACAGAAACTCAGGGAATGTGTGTTGAAATGAATGTATTTGCACATGCTGTGCCTGTGGTCATTTTGTACTGTCTCATGATTGCTAAGGACTGTCACAATGTGACGTCCTCATGTGAAGAAATTGTCAATGATGTTGTTCCTACGGGCTATTCCTGCTGCAGCTGCAGTGGGGTGTGGTCCACCTGCCTCATCTTCCTCATCATCGTCCGGTGCATCTGGCACTTGTAACCATGGGGCATTGGTGCGAACACATATGTTGTGCAACACACAACATGCAACGATCATCTTGCGCACGATGTCTGGGCTGTACAGGAGCCTCCCACCTGTGATGTCCAGGCACCTGAAACGTGACTTCAACATGCCAAATGTGCGTTCCACGATGCCCCTGGTGCGTTTGTGGGCTGCATTGTACTGCCTCTGGGCCTGTGTGTTCGTGGCTCGGAGGGGTGTCATCATCCAAGGGCAGAGTGCATATCCTTGATCACCTGTGACAGTGCAGAGAGACATGAGTCAATAGTTGGTTCTGCATGATGTGTTGGCAGGCTCACTAGTTGATTGGCGTGTGATATGTGTGTCATAGTAATTCCTGTGTGACATGTACTGCTTGTAGCAAATGAGCGCCATCAATGTGTATTACGTAGCCTCACTGCTGCTCCTCCCTCCCCCCCGAGCCTAATTACTTGTGTGCGCTGCGCGGTTGCATCACTTGCACTCCTACGGCACACCATTTTCATGCCTGTCTGCGCATGTCCACAAGCCTGACAACGACACTGTGATGTTGTGCGTTGAAGGTGGGCGGCCACGTGTGTGTAGGCCTATGGTAAGGATAGGGCGGACACAGATGTGGAGTCCATGGCTGGCTGAACTCGCGATGCGGTCGAGGCAAGACCTTTGGCATATGCTACGGCAATAGCGATACACACACAACAGTTGGCATGTATGATCCCGGACCCCGAGCGGGCTTGCGCTCATTCATTTATCCCTTCGGCCGAGCCCGCACTCCGGGGGCATGTTACATTGCAACTTTGTCCATTGCGGGACGGGTGGCGCCGAAACTACAACAGAGACACACGCATTAGGTACTTCATTGGCAAGCCCAACACTTAACCACGCCCAGAGCCCCGGGGTGATCATCCACACCCCTACGCTGGACTGTCGTACGCCAGCCCACTCCGCTAACGCTTACAGTGGGGGACGTAACAAGCTACATTTCCGCATTCTTCCCCACTGGCTGCGGTAACATGGTTGCGTCCACTGTCCAGTACACTGCAGACACCAGCAGTGTATGTCGACATGGAAATGTCTGTGGTCTGCATACTCAAGTCTGTCCAGCACATCCACGCCACACTTGCCATTGTGTACATTCACATTCATGGGTCACTTGCTTCCTTCGCACATGCCTGGTTCCCACCTCTCCCCACATTCTGCTATTGTGTGGCTGAGGTGCCATGCCGTTGATGGCTTGTGTACATGGCTAGCCCAGGTTGCCACAGTAAGTTGTGTTGTCGTGTCTGGAATGTGGGGATGTTGGTTGTCATGTTGTATGTGATTTTGTGACGTGTGCATTCCCAGAGTTGTATGTTGGTGGAGTTGAGGTGTGTGGTGTGTTCAGTTGTTACTTACCGACGAGCAGTGCATTTCCATAGGTGCCATCCTGAAAGCGCTGGTTGATGATGGACTGTCGGAAAATGAAGGAATCATGCACACTGCCTGGGTAGTTGGCGACGACATTGGTGAAGAGTCCCCGGTGGTCCACTATTGCCTGCACATTGATGGAATGCGTGTGTTTCCTGTTGCGGTAATTGTGTGCAGTGGCGGCAGGGGGCACGAGGAATACATGTGTGCAGTCGATTGCCCCCAACACGTGCGGGAAACCAGCTATGGCGTAGAAGCCTTGCTTGATCTCCAGCTGTTCCTGCGCAGTGTGTGGGAAGTAAAGTTGCTGGGGTACCAAGCTGATGATGGCATCGAAGACAGGTGTGAGGAACTTTGACAGAGCTGGCTGTGAGACTCCTCCGACTATGGCAGTTGTTGGTTGGTGTAGGAAGGTGGAATCTGACTATATGGTTGCCCCCACTTTTTTTATGGTGTTTTGCTGGTTTATGACTTAGTTGGACTGGGATCCTGCTATTCAGGGCCCCAGTCTATCTGCTTTCTCTGTAAAAAGGTTTCCATGTGCCTTAGGCACATCACTGATTGGGATCTGGAGTGCCCTTATAAGTCCCTAGTATATGGTATACTATGTACCAAGGGCCTAGGTACCTCAGAGGCCTGCCAGGGGCTGCAGCATGTATTATGCCACCCCTGGAAGGCCATTCAAACTGACACCACAGGTCTGCTACTGCAGCCTGGGTAAGGTGGTGCATGCACCCCTTACTGTGATATAGGTTACCTATATCACTAAATACATACACACATATAAACCTATAAGTCACTCCTAAGGCAGGCCTTATCAATCCTAAAGGCAGAGTGCGTGGTTCCTATGTGAGAGGGTGCCCCTGCATGAGCAGGGCCCTCTGCAGCGTTCGGAGACCATCTCTGATGCTGTTTGTAGTGCAGCCTGACCATATACTCTTAAGCGCATTATATCCTCGCGGTAAAATGCTAACTTTGGAATGGCTGCACCTAAACATGTCGTGTTTGGTGTCAAACATCTTGGAATACTACCCCCCCCGCCAATCCTGGCGGCGGGGGTAGCATTCCACCCTTTTAGAGGGAAAGACATGTTAACTCTGGCTTACTTCTTTCCAGAGCCCTGGCATCACAAAATGGATGCTGCTGCCACAGACACGAGTCTGGCCTCCTGCTGCTGGACGAAACTCCGGCAGGGGAGGCCTGGACAATAGGTTTCCTGTCCTAGGGAGGTGTGACCACCTCCCCAGACAGGATAATGTGTATTGGGGCTGGGCGGGAGCACTTCGGGTGCTTTGAAGTCCTGCACTGGGGGCACATTTGGTGTCCCTGTGCATACCCCAGTTCAAACCGGATCAGGGGCTTGCAGCCCCTGCTTTGGCGCGAACTGGACAAAGGAAAGGGGTGTAGCCACCCCTCTGCCCCTGACCCACCCATAGGTGGGGCCACAGAGTAGTCCAACCCCTATCTTTAGAATAAAGGTAGGAACCCAGTCCTTAGGACTTTAGATTATACCTGGACGAAACTCTGAAACTGAATCCTGGACCTTCGACGCTCTACGACAAGATTAGAGGACTGAAGAATCTCCCTTGGGGTCAAGGAGTGACTCCCCTGCTTGGCAGGCACCAAAGAAGCATCTGTCCGGTTCGCATTTCTGAAGCTCCCGTCGGACGCCGAAGTCATCGCATCACCAGAGATGGATTCTCAGACTTCCCGAGGCTACCCTGAGTCCCCAGCAAAGCTGAGGCCCGTGGCTATCGTGGGTGACTTGAGACCGTGACCCTGGACACCGAGCACATTTGCAAGTGCATCATCTTCTGGGTCTCCCAAGAAGTCGTGCTTTGGGCTCCGAGTAGCCCTAGCCTCCAGCACCACCTGCACCGAAGATCACTGGCCCCCACTCCACGAGTGTCCTGTAAGCCAGCTCCACGTGCGGCGTCACGAGGCTCCTTTGCGGTCGCTAGCCCGTTGGCTAGTAGCCCTTAACGAAGGCCAATCCTTTTCTTACTTGGCATCCTGGTTGCTCCAGGCCTGCCCTCACTTACCCTCGCTGGGTGAGTTCCACAGACCTTGCTGGTCTGCACCATCAACGATCTACATCTTCACCAAGACTTGCCGTTGCCAAGGCTTGTTGGGTCCAATCCGGTCGCCGACACCTCAGCACTCGACAGACATCGTGTACCAGCCCAAATCCTGCTCCTGGTCGCCGACAACGCCTCCCGGACCTCGTGGCTGAAGAGTCAAGACGACCGTCAACGCACCTGAAGCACTCAACATCGGTGGGCATCTGTCCATCGCCTTCCTGGACACTGGCTAGTGACCCAGACTCTGTCCCCTCTGCTTTCAGGTTCTTCAGAACTCCGATCCACTCTTGGATCCACCCGGACACTTTTCTCTTGGCCGCCAGCAGCACTTTGCAGCAGATCGCCATTCGAATCGACGACGAAACCCGACCCCGAAAGGCACCTATGCACCCGGCTTCCCTGGGTGAGGTAACACGAGTACTCCGTTGCTCCCGTGGGTAGAGACTCTTCAAAGTCCTAGATCTCAAAGGGTTTTGTCCTAGTCCTCTTTAAGTGTCCCTTTTCTCTATTTTCCCGATCCCGACTTTCTCCATAGAAGTTAACGGCGTATCGCGGTTGTGTATTTACACTGCACGCGTCTCCCGTGGGTCCCCTGTGTCACTACCTTGGGTGGTTCCTTGTGGTCCAAGCACTTCTAGAGGCTCTAGGCCTAGTGTCTAGTTCAGTCGTGGTTCGCATACCACTTTATTGGTATATGGTTTGGTACGCCCCTAGGGCCCAAACGTGTATTTGTGCTATTACTGTGATTTAATAACTTATAACTTATGTACTTCGAACTCTAGCCTCATAAAGAGACTAGAGGGGTGTGTTTAGCAATAAATACATATATTTTGAATATATACCTGGTGTGGTGCTCTTTCATTTGGTCACTCAAGAGATTATAGACTGGTAAAACAAGCTGCTTTACATTCCTTCAAGACTTAGCCTGAAGGCTGCTCTCCATAGCTACCACTAGGATAGCTTTCAATAAGGTTGTCTTTAACCTATCTCCAATAAGGGGTTGTTTGGACTGGTGCAAGGTGCCCACTATAATTAGTGGACAGCATATACCAGGCCAACTTCTCACATTGGTGTGCAGCGTGTGGGATTCCAGCTTGCTATTGTTTTACCAGATAATCTCAATTGAATTGATCAACTGAAAACCACTAAAGGTACCTAAGGTACATATAATTTAAGCTTAGAATACAGTAAGTTCTACTGAACTTAGAGTTGTGTGTTAAGGGATAGCACAACCCTTTCTACAACTCAAGAGAGTTTAGTAGGCCACACTAGAGTAGGTAGTGCATACACCACATCACACTAGTAATGTCTTTAAGGGCAGGATCCAAAGAATCCTTGCAGGAAGCCATTGAGCTTCCACCCTCCAAGTATGATACACTCCCATTCTTGGAATTGAGAGCTTTATGTAACTTGAGAAAAATAAGGACAGGCCAAAGCCCCACCACCCAACACCTCAAGGAGTTGTTGGTGGCTTATGACCTTAGTAAGCCTGTAGGGACTGAAGGGGTAGGAGCTGAGGGTGGGGCAGGAGAAGAGGAGGACGCCAGGGGTACCAATACCCCCAGCCCCCTCTGAAACTGGCCAGGAGGGTGACAATGACCCTGACCTGGATAACCCAATCCCTCCTGTGGATGATGATGAGGATGATCAAGATGATGCCCTCTTTGTCCCCCCAGGAAGGATTAAGAGTGTGCCCAGGAAGTCTAGATCTCCTTCTCAGGAGTCTAACCACTCTGGCACCTCTATAGGGAGCTCTGTCTCATCTCACAGGAGGGAATCCTCTCATGAGAGGAGAACCAGACTGGTCCAGTATGAGGAAACTCAGCTGGAGATCAGAAAAAGCAATTGGCTTTAGATAGGGAATCCCTAGATCTCCTTAGAGAGAGAAGAAAGTTGGGACTAGAGTCCCATGGTGGCAGCAATATCCCTAGAGATAGGGAAATGTCTTATGACCATAGAAACCTAAACAAGATTGTCCCTCCCTACCAGAGTGGGGATGACATCCACAAATGGATAACTGCACTGGAGAGGGCCTGTAAAGTTCAGAAGGTCCCCCAGAGGCAGTGGGCAGCAATCTTGTGGCTCTCCTTTGCAGACAAAGGTAGAGACAAGCTCCTCACTGTAAGAGAAGAGGATGCTGACAATTACACAGTCTTGAAGAGTGCTCTGATAGATGGGTTTGGCCTAACCACTGAACAGTATAGGTTGAAGTTCAGAGACACCCAAAAAGCTCAGACTCAAGACTGGGTTGTAGATTGTGCTACAAAGGCTCTGGAAGGTTGGATACATGGCCACAAAGTGCATGACTTTTTAGGATTGTACAATTTGATTATGAGGGAGCAGATCCTTAATAATTGTCAAAACCAGCTTTTGCACCAGTATCTGGTGGACTCTGATCTGACCTCTCCCCAAGAATTGGGAAAGAAGGCAGACAAATGGGTCAGAACCAGAGTAAAAACTAGAAATCAGGGTGGTGACCAGAAGAAAGATTCTACTAAGTCCCAAGAGAAAGGTGGGGATAAATCTAAGGATAAGTCCCCTACAGGGCCCCAAAATTCCTCTTCTGGGGGTGGGTCCCAAACTCCTTCCTCTCCTGAAAAGAAACCCTATTGCCATGTCTGTAAAAAGCCTGGGCACTGGAAAACTGATCCCAGTTGCCCCAGGATTGGCAATAAAGAAAATGTTCCTCCCACAACTACTACCACCCCTCCTGGTACTACCAGTAGTAATCCTCCAGTTGGGAGTAGTGCACCCAAAAAGTTAGGTGCTTTTGCAAGAGGAACAGCGGTGGGCCCTAGTTTAGACAGGGACCCCTCAACAGACTCCTCTGACTCTGATGGTGGTATAGGATTTGCCACCTTTACCATGGGTCCCATAGCATTGGGCAGGTACAGACTGGAGCCAATGATTAATGGTCAGAAAGCTGTGGCATTTAGGGACACAGGGGCTAGTGTCACCATGGTGGCAGGGAAACTAGTCCCCCCTCACCAGCTTTTACCTGAGTTTAAATACCAGGTGACCAACATTGATGGTGTCAGAACAGATCACCCCATGGCCATAGTCAATCTCAGCTGGGAGGGGGTCACAGGCCCAAAGAGAGTGGCAGTGTCCCCCACCTTACCTGTAGATTGCCTGATGGGCAATGATCTGGAAATTTCAGCCTGGGCTGAAGTTGAACACCAAACCCACCTTAGGATGTTGGGCGTCCCTGTAAAGGTTAGTGGGGCTGTAATGGCCACAGCCCCAGCCCAAGATTTTGGAGAGATGGAGCCTGGAAGAATGGCCCACTCTCCCCCAAAAGAGAGCACAAGGGTTGAAGAGAAGTCTTCTTCCCCCCAGACAGTAGGTAAGGGTCAGCCTCCTCAGGGAACTGACCCTACCCCTAGTGAAGGAACTGCCACAGAGGTAGTCAGGCCTGGCCGGGCCACACCCCTGATGGCAGAGGACCCTTCCAAGGTGGTACCCAGTCTGGAGCAGGTAACCTGCCCCTGTCTACCCTGCCTCAGTCAGCCCAGGGCTGCAGAGGTCAGGGAGGTCAGTGGACCCCCAGGGCCCCCTGTCCAGAGGAAGCCCCCATCAGCAGATTAGGGGCACCCAGTCTAGTAGCCCTAGCCAGGTGAAAATTCCTCTACCCACTGAGGGATCCCCCATACCTTTATGTAGGGACCTCCCCCAGAAGGACTCTGGTAGGCAAGGGCAAACCTGGGACCAGAAGGTTCCAAACCTGCCATGTCCCTCCAGTAGTCCATCCAAAGGGACCCAACCCCCAGCTGTAGGCAGCCAAAGGTTGACCCTTAGAGCAAAGTGCAACTCAGTAATGGAAAGACAGGCATACATGGTGACCAGTGATCTGAGGAAGCTGAGGCCAACATTCCTAGGGCCTCACTTCCCTACTCAGACACCTCACCAGCCTTGTACTTTACCTAAGCACACCACAGGTAGTGATTCCCCATGGTGGAGACCCTCTCATACCCTTAGGGTGAGGGATTGCTTAGTGGACCATAAGACAGGGGGCAACCATGCTAGTGCAGGTGCTTCCTTATATGACCACTTAGTCAATGAAGGCTCAACTGGCCAAGGTTAGCCTTATCTCCTTTCGTTTGGGGGGGTTATGTAGGAAGGTGGAATCTGACTATATGGTTGCCCCCACTTTTTTATGGTGTTTTGCTGGTTTATGACTTAGTTGGACTGGGATCCTGCTATTCAGGGCCCCAGTCTATCTGCTTTCTCTGTAAAAGGTTTCCATGTGCCTTAGGCACATCACTGATTGGGATCTGGAGTGCCCTTATAAGTCCCTAGTATATGGTATACTATGTACCAAGGGCCTAGGTACCTCAGAGGCCTGCCAGGGGCTGCAGCATGTATTATGCCACCCCTGGAAGGCCATCCAAACTGACACCACAGGTCTGCTACTGCAGCCTGGGTAAGGTGGTGCATGCACTCCTTACTGTGATATAGGTTACCTATATCACTAAATACATACACACATATAAACCTATAAGTCACTCCTAAGGCAGGCCTTATCAATCCTAAAGGCAGAGTGTGTGGTTCCTATGTGAGAGGGTGCCCCTGCATGAGCAGGGCCCTCTGCAGCATTCGGAGACCATCTCTGATGCTGTTTGTAGTGCAGCCTGACCATATACTCTTAAGCGCATTATATCCTCGCGGTAAAATGCTAACTTTGGAATGGATGCACCTAAACATGTCGTGTTTGGTGTCAAACATCTTGGAATACTACCCCCCGCCAATCCTGGCGGCGGGGGTAGCATTCCACCCTTCTAGAGGGAAAGACATGTTAACTCTGGCTTACCCGGTAACTTCTTTCCAGAGCCCTGGCATCACAAAATGGATGCTGCTGCCACAGACACGAGTCTGGCCTCCTGCTGCTGGACGAAACTCCGGCAGGGGAGGCCTGGACAATAGGTTTCCTGTCCCAGGGAGGTGTGACCACCTCCCCAGACAGGATAATGTGTATTGGGGCTGGGCGGGAGCACTTTCGGGTGCTTTGAAGTCCTGCACTGGGGGCACATTTGGTGTCCCTGTGCATACCCCAGTTCAAACCGGATCAGGGCTTGCAGCCCCTGCTTTGGCGCGAACTGGACAAAGGGAAAGGGGTGTAGCCACCCTCTGCCCTGACCCACCCATAGGTGGGGCCACAGAGTAGTCCAACCCCTATCTTTAGAATAAAGGTAGGAACCCAGTCCTTAGGACTTTAGATTATACCTGGACGAAACTCTGAAACTGAATCCTGGACCTTCGACGCTCTACGACAAGATTAGAGGACTGAAGAATCTCCCTTGGGGTCAAGGAGTGACTCCCCTGCTTGGCAGGCACCAAAGAAGCATCTGTCCGGTTCGCATTTCTGAAGCTCCCGTCGGACGCCGAAGTCATCGCATCACCAGAGATGGATTCTCAGACTTCCCGAGGCTACCCTGAGTCCCCAGCAAAGCTGAGGCCCGTGGCTATCGTGGGTGACTTGAGACCATGACCCCTGGACACCGAGCACATTTGCAAGTGCATCATCTTCTGGGTCTCCCAAGAAGTCGTGCTTTGGGTTCCGAGTAGCCCTAGCCTCCAGCACCACCTGCACCGAAGATCACTGGCCCCCACTCCACGAGTGTCCTGTAAGCCAGCTCCACGTGCGGCGTCACAAGGCTCCTTCGCGGTCGCTAGCCCGTTGGCTAGTAGCCCTTAACGAAGGCCAATCCTTTTCTTACTTGGCATCCTGGTTGCTCCAGGCCTGCCCTCACTTACCCTCGCTGGGTGAGTTCCACAGACCTTGCTGGTCTGCACCATCGACGATCTACATCTTCACTGAGACTTGCCTCTGCCAAGGCTTGTTGGGTCCAATCCGGTCGCCGACACCTCAGCACTCGACAGACATCGTGTACCAGCCCGAATCCTGCTCCTGGTTGCCGACAACGCCTCCCGGACCTCGTGGCTGAAGAGTCAAGACAACCGTCAACGCACCTGAAGCACTCGACATCGGTGGGCATCTGTCCATCGCCTTCCTGGTCACTGGCTAGTGACCCAGACTCTGTCCCCTCTGCTTTCAGGTTCTTCAGAACTCCGATCCACTCTTGGATCTACCCGGACACTTTTCTCTTGGCCGCCAGCAGCACTTTGCAGCAGATCGCCATTCGAATCGACGACGAAACCCGACCCCGAAAGGCACCTATGCACCCGGCTTCCCTGGGTGAGGTAACACGAGTACTCCGGTGCTCCCGTGGGTAGAGACTCTTCAAAGTCCTAGATCTCAAAGGGTTTTGTCCTAGTCCTCTTTTAAGTGTCCCTTTTCTCTATTTTCCCGATCCCGACTTTCTCCATAGAAGTTAACGGCGTATCGCGGTTGTGTATTTACACTGCACGCGTCTCCCGTGGGTCCCCTGTGTCACTACCTTGGATGGTTCCTTGTGGTCCAAGCACTTCTAGAGGCTCTAGGCCTAGTGTCTAGTTCAGTCGTAGTTCGCATACCACTTTATTGGTATATGGTTAGGGCCCAAACGTGTATTTGTGCTATTACTGTGATTTAATAACTTATAACTTATGTACTTCGAACTCTAGCCTCATAAAGAGACTAGAGGGGTGTGTTTAGCAATAAATACATATATTTTGAATATATACCTGGTGTGGTGCTCTTTCATTTGGTCACTCAAGAGATTATAGACTGGTAAAACAAGCTGCTTTACATTCCTTCAAGACTTAGCCTGAAGGCTGCTCTCCATAGCTACCACTAGGATAGCTTTCAATAAGGTTGTCTTTAACCTATCTCCAATAAGGGGTTGTTTGGACTGGTGCAAGGTGCCCACTATAATTAGTGGACAGCATATACCAGGCCAACTTCTCACAGTTGGAAGGTCCCAGAGGCCAACAGGTGCAGCACGGCCAGCAGCTTTGTCTGCGGAGGGATGTTGGTTCTCCACTGTGTTGGTACCGTCAGCCTGTGGGCAATGAGGGTCAGGATGCGGAGGATGGTTGTCCTTTTGAGCCTGTAGTGGGCAATGACTTCCTCAGGTGTTAAGTCTCCGAGGCTGGTGCGTTTTCGGAAGGTCCGGTGTCTTTGTCTGCGCTGCCTCTGTGGTAGTTCGGAGGGGGGTCCTGAGGGGGTGGGGGTCCTGGCGGTGGTGGCGGTGGGTGTTGTGGCCCTCTTGGGGCTCTGAGCTGCATGATCAGTAGCTCCATGGCATCTGTTGTTCTTCTGGTGTGGCTGTGGGCTGGGCTCCCTTTTATGGTGCAGGTTGTCGTCCGACTTAGCACCAGGTAGGAGCAGGTGTTAAATCCATGCTGCTAACGCACCTTATCGCATGTTTTTTAATCTTATCGCCGATCTGGCTGGTCGTTGAGAATGTTGCGGAGTGGTGTTTTCGCGGGTTTTTGCACGGGAACGCCTACTCTGCATCTCATTAGCGTTAGTTGCCGGTGTCATCCGTGGCGATGTTTTTTGCGGCTGCTATCGCGGGTAAACTGGTGATATCGGCTGTTAGCACCTGCTTGTGAATGGTGCGATGAATTTATCGCCACTTTGGCTGCGATAAAGTGCCGCTAACTCGGCGATAAGTCCTTGTGAATATGCTCCTATGTTTTAAAAAAATAAATAAATATAGGTATATTGGACACAGGTGATACAATCTCTAGAGAGGGTCACAGGCCTGGCATTCACCCCAGAAAGTAAACACTCTGTGTGTTGGGTTTATGGGGGGGAGGCAGGTGGAACTAGATAACCAACGTCTGTTTTGGAATTCGAGAATAGTGGTGGCCTGAAGCCATATAGCACAACAATGGGGATCGCCAGCCCTATCCCTGGTGGAGCGGTGGGGTGCGGACCTGGACTAACGTATGGCCAATGAGCATTTTATATATGAAGGTAGAGGATGCTCACAGAATTTCTGAACGTTTTGGGACCCGTGGATGGACTACCGTTGACTGCCACAATCATAGATGTAGGGTACATACCAGGCAGACTGCATGTTGTGTCATGCTTTTGTTGAAGGGTCTCCCTGATTTATGTTATTGTACCACTTGTCAAATGATTCCAGCATATATATTTAATGGAACGCATTATCGCCTACCTGTTTACTGGCCAGCATATTATATATGTTCTTTTCAATTCAACACAGAGAATTGAGAGAAAAAAATTGAATTTGTAGATAATATGATCGAACCAAGATCCTACCATTTTGAAATATCTGTACAAGTGTTTGAGTACACCCGCACTGACCTGCCTTCTGATTATTAAAAAACAGGCTAACATTTGATGATTGTATATAGACAACAGGTCTCCTCATTAAAAGATAGCCAGTCTCTCAGAGAGATCCAGTAATGAATAGTCCAGTTGCTTATAAATATACATAAACACATTTTGAGACAAATACATTATTTGTAATAGTACATCAGCTGACACAAGCACTATACATTGGCCTAAAAGACCATGATTCAGATATTACTGCGCATTTATCTATATTCATATCTAGATTGAAGCCAAATCACTTGTAAAACATGACACTACTGGTGTCACAACATAATCTACTCTATAGAAAGTACCATGGCTCACTTCCTGTGTTCAATCCTGATCAATTGAAATCAGTTTTTCTGTAACGACTATTGGATTGTTGTGAAAGCCAGGATGAGTTGTTAAGCTTTTGTACATATTTAACAGTATCACAAGGGCTTTAATAGGCTTGTAAAGTCTTAGCCTTTCTATTTAGTTATTGAAGGGTAGTCTCCAACATATCAAAACTAATAAAGTATGCTGTGCCTATCCTAACCAAGGAAACACTATTTGTGCACCTAGGTAAATAAGTGGTCAGTGAGAATGTTCTCTAATTGGAATAAGTGCCCTCACCCACCCAAAGGGATGCCATGCTTCTTCATTGGGAAGCTCCTCAGTGGGCTGGCACTTCAATGCCCAATGGTTCCCTAATGTTAGACCTGGCTTTTTCAGAGGGGCTATCTCCAGACGTTTTGCTTTTTGGCCTTCTGTTTTTGACCTGTTTTTGTTGGTTTTATGACTCTGGGCACCTTACCACTGCTAATCAGTGCTAAAATGCATATGCTCTCCCTGTAAATAGTGTTTATGGATTGGTGTTTCCATGATTGGCTTATTTGACTTACTACTAAGCCTCTAGTGCAGTGCACTGTGTGTGCCCAGGGCCTGTAAGTCAAATGCTGCTAGTGGGCCTGCAGCACTGCTTGTGCCACCCTCACAAGCAGCCTTTTAAAAGGGTCTCAGACCTGCCACTGCAGTGTCTGCGCGCAGTTTCTACTGCCATGTCAACCTGGCAAGTGCACCCATTTGCCAGGCCCTAACCTTTCCTTTTCTTACATGTAAGAAGCCCCTAAGGTAGGCCCAATGTACCCCTGTGAGCAGGGTGCAGTGTATGTGAAAGGTAGGACATATACTGGTGTGTGTGACATGTCCTGATAGTGAAATACAGTGTATTTTGTTTTTCACCATGGAAAGGCTATCTGTCCCATAGGATAGAATGGGAGTTCATTTATAACATCTTATAAGTATAACTTCCCATTGGGACCAGGTAGGAATATGGAGTTTAGTATGCCTGAACTCAGAATATAAAAATGAATCTTTTAGGAAAGATGATTTTTATATTGTGTGTTTGAAAATAACACTTTTAGAAAGTGGGTATTTTCTTTCTTAGCCATCCTGGGTGCTTCTGCTGCTTTGTGAATTGACTGTCTGGCTTTGGAGTGACAGGGGCTGGGGATGTGCATTCTCTCAGACAGCCACTGGGGGGTTTGAAGTGTGTCCTGCCTTTCCTGAATGAGTCAGGGCTGGGCTGAATTTACCTGGGCTGCATTTAGAGTAGTGGGAGGAGATTAACCTGCACCTGAATAGGACTGGTCTGCCTTACACAATACCGTCTCCACCTGCTGTCAGGAAGCTGGGCCAGAGAGGACAGAACTGGTTTGGACTGAGCACAGAGCCTCTCTGTCACAAGAGAACAAAGAGAAATTGAGTATAAATATTGGGACCCAGACCCCAGGACTTTAGATTTCTTTTGGACTCAAGAGGAACCTCTGCCAAGGAGAAGAGCTGGGAAAACTGATGGAGAAGTACTGTCCCTTTGCTGTGTGCTGTGTGGGGTTGGCCTGCAGTGGCTGTTTCTGCCACGGAGAGGACCAAGACTTTGCTGTCTGCTGTGTATCCTGCTTGAAAAAGATCTCCAATGGCTTGCTGTAGAGCTTGCCTCCTGTTCTGAAGTCTCAGGGACACAAAGACTTAATTCCCTCCGTCCTCCTGCACCTGTAACTGCTGTTTCAGCTGCCACAGAGGGAAATAACAACATCGACGCTGGCGGGCGATGTAGCAACTTGCAACGAAGCCATGGGCACCGCTGGTGAAGTGCACAACACACCGCCTGACTTACACCACAGCCCCGACTCTTACCGCCGCCGCACCGTACAGACTCTGATGCCATCACCGAGGCCACTGCCTGCACCGGAGCCGAGGGCACCACTTGTGATGCTCACAACACACCGCCCCGACTCACACCGCAGCCCCAACCTCACCAACATCGGTGCTTCACCATCGCGCAGCTGATACCTGACTTGGGTGACCTCCCAAATCCATCGATCCTGCATCGTCGTAAGGAACCGATGCCTCAATGCCACTGCGATGTCTCATCCCCGGCAACAGTAAAGAACCAACGCCTCACCTCCCCTGCATCGCAGTAAGGAACCAATACCTCACCTCCCCTTTGGTCGTAAGGATCCGACGCCGCCCGGCACCAACGAAGCATCACCTCCCCACCATTGTGCACTGTCTTTGTTTTCATCATTAGCCAAGGTACTGTCCTTAGGGGGTCTGAGTGACTCCGGCCTGACACCGCATACCTCGCCTCCAGCAACGTACTTTGGGATTTTCATCTATCAGGATGTCGTAATAGTCCCAGGTGGAGCTATTTGTTGCTACAAGCTTTATTTTTGTGAATAACCTCTTTTTGGTGATATCTTGATATATGTATGGTGGATTTTTGTCGTTTTGGTCTTGTTTTGCTTAGATAAAGATTTGCTATTTTTCTAAACTGGTGTGGTGTCCATTTGTAGCATTTTCACTGTATTACTGTATATGTGCACAAATGCTTTACACACCGGCCTCTGAGATAAGCTTGTCTGCTGATGCCAAGCTACCAAGGGGGTGAGCAGGGGCTGTCTAAGGTCATAACTCCCTTAGCCAGACTAGAAGCAAGGGTCCCTACTTAGACAAAGGTGCAAACCATTGCCAACTAGATACCCCCATTTCTAACACCTAAGATGGGGCTTTTGTCGGCGTTCTTTTACTCAATTTGCCATGAATGAAGCTATATGTAGATTGAGTTGATTTGAAAGTATAGAATGGTGAAAGTAAAATCCAAATTAACTAAGGTAGCCCACTAAGAGTGCTTTATTGTAGGGGTCCCTGTTAAAGGATAAAAACAACATGAGATATACACGGAAACAATGTTCCTTTATATCCTCTAAAGTTGGGGCAAAAATATAATCCATTGCAGTTTAATATTAGCTAATTTACAAGCTTTATCGAACCACACTGGGATGTTGTTTACTGTCTGTGCCAATGGCTTCATCAATATCCTCCTTGTACAGATCCCCAGGGTTACAAATGCCTCAATATTTCAGAAGCCATGTTATTCTCCAATAGGCAGAGGCCCTCAAGACCCTTATTATCTTTAATAAATCTTCACAGAAGTTCCCCAAGATCCACATTTTTCCGCACTAGCCTTTGTCTTTAAAGTATGCGCCATGACACTCCACGGCTCATATTTATTGGAGCCTACAGAGATTGCTAGGCTCACCTCAAGGGGTTTGTGACCACTAAATACATTTTTGTTGATTGATGCTTCTAATAAAACATTTGCTAGTTCCCTTGAGGCAAAAATATAATCAATTGTCAATAAAGGTTGGGACCAGGGTGATCAGGACACCTGCAGTATCAATAATATTACATAAATTGTGTGTCAGCAAACCATTTTACAAGAGGTTCCTCCTGGCATCCCTATTAGGTATTTCAACCACATAATCCCCCAGATGAAAAGGGTTGGGTGCAGTTAACAAGCTTTTGTGCCCCAATTTTGTATTACACCCTCCCTCCTCCCAGCAGTACATTAAACAACTGACACAAAGTAAAATGCTTAATGCTGAATTTCCCCAATAAAATCAAATAATGTATCAAAATTTTGATTGTCCCTAGTAGTAAAATCATATATATGTTTTTTATGTGTTTATTAGGTTTTCATATATAGAACAGGTCCACATATCCCACATATTAACAGTACTTCACGTTGGAAGAGGGAAGTCAGTTACAATTTTGTAGATCAATGTATGTGGTACAGTAAATAACAAAAAGAAACAACAACTATAGCCATGTGTGCTTGTGTCTAGCCCTTGTCCACCTCCTCCCCCCCATGTACCCTCTGGGTTCCACCTGGTGTCACAATTTGATACCAGTATGTCCTTTCACCTCTCATTCCAGGTGGTATATCTCCTTTTGGGTCCTAGTCTCCCCGGTTACCCATCCCTGCATCTCTATATGTAACAAATGGTATGGTGGGGTGAATGGCTCACCTGTCTTGCCCAGTAATTTATATGGTGTCCCTGCAGGTTCATGGGTGGGCGGTCATCTGAGTGTGCCTCCAATTTTTCTAAGTAGGTATCCCCGGGGTGTATCATATCTTCCCCTCATCCCCTTATGCATAATCTCCTATGCACTGCCAATTCAGCTCCGGCCTTCTTGCACAGCTCAGCTCGCCATCTGGGCAGCAGATGTGGCATGGGTGATTTTGACGCCATTGTTATACAGCGCTTCATTAAAATCAGTGCCAAATTCTGAAACTTTATCAGGCCGTTCATTTTTTTAGTGTTGTTCCCTGTATCGATGGTGGACTGTAGTGGGTCCGGGAGAAACAAACAGCCTGCTATCTCTGTCACTATCCCTGTGACTTGCTGCCAGGAGGGGGACAACACCGCTCATGACCATATCATGTACACAAAGTCTGCCTACTCAATCCAACAACTGGGGCACTTACTAGTCACCCCTGAGTACATTTGACCGATCCTCTTTGGAGTCAAATATGCGTGGTATAGGTATTGGAACTGGATCAGTCGAAACCGCACATTTCGTGTCACCTGCCTAACCGATTGCAGACAGCAAGACCACATATTATCTGGGGTCAATGCCTTCATCCACCAGTTTCTCAGTGTTATAAACTCCCTGGCAGACTGTTGCCCCGGTGCAGCATATAAGTAATGGTCCCAGAGAGGTTTCCCCATCAGTACTGCGTCTAATGGGCCCCCAGTGGTGTGCGCTCCCTGTCAGAACCCCACGTCTTCTGCATCACTTCCCTGAGGGCAGAGTAGAGCAGGAACTGCTCCGGTCCCAGCTCATGTTCCAATGACAGCTCCTCGAATGCATGTAGTCCCTCATCAGACACCACATCAGCCCACGTGCGAATCATACCCTCCTCCCAATCTCGGGCCCTGTAGTCGCTTGAAAACCCGCACATTTTGGCACCCTCCATAGTGGGAGACTGGGGGCATAGAGCGTGGACTTCAGGTTACCACAGGTGTAGCGCCTCCATATGCATGTGGTTACTTGCATCAATATATCATTTGATGTCACAGGGATGTGACCCAGTAGTCTATGGAGAAGAGGTCGCCCACCCAGTTCGTGTAGCACACTCAAATGTTCCAGCTGTGGTGCACGGGCCAGCCACCTCATGGGCCATTACAGCTGGGCCACTGCATAGTACACTTATAGTTCAGGACGCCTAAATCACTCTTGCCCAGTGGTGTGTAAAGCTTGTTGAGAGACACTCTTCACCTACCATTGCCCCATATTAGTTGTGTCAACAGACCATGTAGGTCCCTGAAGAAGGACTTCCTCAGGACCAAGGAGATGGCCACAAATAAATATAGCAGTCTGGGTAGTATCATCATTTTAGAAACAGCAATCCTGCCCATTGGTGACAGTGGTAAGCTGGTCCAGAAGTGGAGCAGCCAGCGAATGGATGCCAACACTTTACCTAGGTTCCCTTCTAAAAAGGCAGCCTTCTCGTGATGCACTTGGACCCCCAGGTACTTTATTGAGTCAAACTTTCAGGGTAGCCCGGTGTCCAGCAACGCCTCCCTACGACCATCTGACAGCGGCATCAGGGGGAATAAGCAGGACTTATCCCAATTAATACAGAGTCATGATACACTCCAAAAGTCCTCTTGCACTGCATGACTCCCACTAGCATGGTAGGGTCCACTGTCAGGTCACCAGCACGTCATCAGCATAAAGGGAAATTATCTGCGGCTGCCCCTGCACCACCAGGCCCCACTGCGGCACTCAGTCCCGCAACAAGCACGCCAACAGTTTCATCGGCAGAGGGAACAGCAATGGGGACAAAGGGCTCCCCTGTCTTGTCCCACTGGTGACAAAAAACTGATCTTATTTTATTCACCCCGTGCGTACCTGGGCAACAGAGCTAGTGTACAGCAGTGCCACCCATTTGAAAAAGAGCGTGCCCATACCTATGTGGCGCAAAACTGCCATTAGGTAAGGCCACCCGAGGGTGTCAAATGCCTTCTCCATGTCTAGGGATGCCACCCATCCCTCCGTCCCGTGCATCTCGCCCAGTCCATGGTGTGAAAAAGTCACCTCAAGTTGAGAAACATGGTCCTCCCTGGTATGAAACCATCCTGGTCAGGGTGGACCAGTGTTCCTACCACCTCAGTCAGTCGAGTGATGAAGATCTTACAGAGCACCTTGAAATCTAAATTGAACAGTGATAGGGGCAATAGTACTTCACGTTCAGGGGCTCATGGCTGGGTTAAGGAAGTACGACTATCACTGCCTCCCTCATGGAGAGTGAAAGATGCCCCTGAGTCATTGCCTTCTCATACACTTTCAGTATTTTGGGCATCAGTAAAGTCTTATAATAGGTGTAAAACTCAATTGGGAACCCATCAGTGCTTGGTAACTTCTGTTTCCCCCAGGGTCAGTGGATTATCCAGTTCTTGCCTCTGTAGGGGATTAATCATGGGGGTTTGCATCCTTGCTAGGCATGCATCTGCTGCGTCCAGTGTTATCCCACATTCTCCACGTATATTCCCTTATAGTAGTCCTAAAGGCTGCATTGATCTCAGCCTGTGAGTTTATTATGTGCCCTGATCTCAGCTGAAGAGCCCCAATCAGGCAAATCAAGGTTTCCGCTCGGATAAGCCAAGCCAGTAGGCAGACTATCTCCCTATTCATGTTCCCTCTGGAGATATGACATATAGTCTAGCAAAATAATAATTGTGAAAATGTATTAAAATTAA
Organism: Calotriton arnoldi; assembly: GCA_963921515.1. Lineage (NCBI taxonomy): Eukaryota > Metazoa > Chordata > Amphibia > Caudata > Salamandridae > Calotriton > Calotriton arnoldi. The sequence continues at coordinate 158,163 of CAWUFW010011638.1, forward strand.
ATTAAAATTAACAGACTAAAAAAATATCAAAAGCTCGAAACAGTTCAATACTAACAGTCAAATTTGAGATAGGACATTTTAGAGTTCCTTTGAACCATGTTGTTCAGCCAACTCACACCCTGCCAAATGGCAAAGGGATTGCCGATTTACTGAAACAAAGGAAGGCATCAAAAAGACCTTATTTAATGCCCAAGTCGCTTACATCAAACCATATAAAACTGGCTACTACATTTGTCCAGTTCTCCACATTTAGTTTCAAAAACAGCCCAGCCATGTTCCAACTAATTATTTTAAGGTCAGACACTCTAGGAAATGAGGTACTTCCAGATGCAATGTGATCGCCACCCAGTTCTTGAGATTGTACAGCCTTGCACTCATTAATTTTGGTGTATTCCAGCAAGCATGGTGAATCTATTAGAAGTTGGTATCTGGACTGGATATACGGGTGGGGCTAGTGTTCCAGGGTGCCAGGTAAGGTGCTTGTGCAAATGAGTATGGAAGGGACCTGAGTTACAGAGTTCAGATGTCTATAAAAATAACCCAGTGGCAGAGGTTTGATAGAAGACAAAGCCAAAGAGCTGTGCTTTAAGGGTTCAAGAATCAATTAATTTATAATAATTGAGGCCCTTTTTAAATTGACTATCAAGCACCCCTATTCAAAGTCCATCGGTAGCAGCCCAATCCATGATAGTTTTGCACCATTAAAATGTCATTGTAATTATAGTTACCCCCTAGCTAGTGAAAAAACTTTTGGTTAGTTGATCAGTTGTTTCATTTGTCGACGAGGCTAAATGCTGCACATCTGGCAATATGATGATTTGGTGGCAGTCAGCCGGGGACACATGTATATGAGGTGCAACTTCTTCCTGATTGAGTACCTCTTTACCTGGCTAGGCCGAATGACATGCTCACCCTAGAGGAATATATAGACCCACAAATCTGTATGGTGGGATATAATGTAGCCCCTGGTGTTACCAGCCAGAAGGAGTACAGAGGAGGTTGTCACTGGCTTAATTGGAGCTAGGGGTAAGGGCTTCAATTCAATCGGAGGTTGACCTTGGTGTCCGGATACTGCATCTGATACCTTATCCCCTAGCCTCGCAAGTAATAGATCAATGGCCTCGAGACAATCATGCAAGCCATGGAGACTTTGTCGCATAGCATCTCTGTGAATTCATTTATATCAAAAGATGCTTGCATTATGGGGGCACCTTTCTGTACTGAGCCTTTCCATTATGAGTTTTAGGTCGCTTTTATGATTGCTTTGATGTTGGTCTTGGGGTGGACACAGGTGACCCAATGTGTGACTGAGGCCTTTTGGGCATTGGCAATATAACAGAGTCCTTGGCTGGTTTACTGGGGCTATAGTGAACTTGGGCTTCCACTGTGTTTATATCATGTAATGTGGGAGGCTGAGACAAACCAAGGGATTCAGCACAAGCTTTGCTAGGGAGGGAAAGTCGTCTTTCCATGTTTTCGATTTATTTCAATATGACCTCCACTGCACAATTCAGAAATCCCTCAAAAGTTTTATGCCTCATCAAAGTAGGTCGACCCTCAGGTATTTTGTGCTTGCCCATTTTCCAGCCTAATAAAAATTAGGTGAAGGGGTGTAGCCCAACCCAGCTTCGTCTGGCCTCGGATGGATAGAGATGGGCTCGTTCTTGACCCTGTCTTCACCCGGGTGCACTCTGTGCTGTGGGACATGAAGATGCGCTAAATAGCGCTGCAAACTGATCCATGCCTCCACCTCCTCCTCCTTGTACAGAATTATGGTGATGTAGTATGCAGGCCCCACAGAGTCCAACGCACTTCCCACTCTGCTGGACATGAAGAAGCACTAAATAGCCCTGCAAACAAAACCCCACCTTCTCCTCCTCCTTTCACAGAATTATGGGCTATGTAGTACTCCCCACAGAGTCTGATGCACTTCCCCGTGTTGAGTCACTAAGTGCATTGAGAAATTATCCTATATCTAGGGTGACAATATTATTGATCATGTTATAAACCACAGAGTAAGTGCTTCTTCTCCGCATTAAATAATACTAAATAGGAAGATTGTACTCAGGCATGGGATCATAAGTGTATTATGCTCTGGTCCCCTAGTCTGGCTGAATAAAATAACATAGGATTAATTAGAAAAATAAGAAATAACACGCTTCTCTCAGTGTTTATTTAATGTGTTGTTGGGGCTACGAAATTAGCATATGGCCGCAAGTCATCAAATCTACATGCACTGTGTTACTGTAAATTTTCAATGGTTTATGAACAACAAGTAACCGGTTTTGTACTTTGCATATAAAGGAGTCTCTTTGATATTCAGAAATAACCCTTTTCTGTGATATAATCCCATAGACAAAGTAGGCATAGCCATGTTAATGAGGATGATATATGATGAGGGTTACAGAAACGTAAGGGAGAAATATGGATTTATTTTTGAAAACTGTTTAAAGATGTTAAAGCTTGGTAAGCTCAATTGAGAAATATTGTTACCAGTTAGGTGCATGAATGACATGAACATGCTTGATTCAATTCACGATTCTAATTTAAATTTTGTGTTCAGCCTTCAGATTATATTCCAGAGAATGTGCCATTACTATATAGAATTTGCAACCTATTTATTTGTTTAGAATTAGTATAAGAAGATTATACATGCCATTCTCTTCATATGCATTGTGTCCAAAGTACATTGCATGCTCCAATTTTCAGTAAGAAGTGGGTTTTGTAAAGGCTATATTGTTGCTCAATGTTTTCATAATACGCGAGAGAAATTGCAATTTTGTACACTAACAGAGTGCTTAAAATATAGTGGATTGTAAGTGATATTCTTGTCTACAAGTTTATGGATGTTTGGTTTCTGTTCTTTTTTTTATATTAAACGTTTTGAGAGCCCTGAGGAAGAAGTTAGAAAAAGCAGTGAGTCCACCCTGCCAACTCCTATCTGCCCTGTGTCTCACTGTCTGGGAGCAATACACAATGACCAACTGCCAGGTAAGACAAGAAAATGCCAGCTTTCTAGAAGTGGAATTTTCAGAATTGTGACTTAAAATATGACTTTACCATTGAAAGAGAGCTATGCTTTAGACACCAAACATAACTTGCCTACCTGTACCCAATTAGAAGTTATCACTTATTAAATGTAATCAGGAAACCCAATCTTACGCAAAAAGAATAATTGATGATCAGAATGTTGAACAATGTCAAACATTCACCCTAGTACAGAGATCTGGGCCTAAATCCATTGTTTTTTTTGCTTCCCATGCCATTCCAGTTTAAACCCAGCCATATGCAAATCAGTCTTGACCTTGCTCCCCATGTGAACAGTCCAGTCCGAACTGCCAAGCCAGGCTCTCCCTGGCCCGGAAACAAGCATCCTGGGACCGGTTTTGGGGTTTCACCCCTCATCAGCCAGGCTAGCTTGACTCCAGTGGCATGGAGAGCACGGCATCCACGTCTGGGCATACCCGTCCCACTCGGGGTGAAACCCAATATTATCCTATGAGAGAGGTAGACCTTGCAATAGTGAAAAACAAATTTAAGAGCTTTTCACTACCAGGACATATAAAACTTAAACTACATGTCTAACGTTTGAAATACACTGCACCTTGTCTTCTGAACTGCTCAGGACCTACCCTAGGGTTGACATATGTTTTAAAAAGGAAGGTTTGGGCCTGGCAAAAGGTTTATTTTGCTAGGCCGAAATGGCAGTTCAAAACTGCAGACACAGGCTGCATTAGCAGGCCAGAGACATGTTTTATAGGGCTACTTAAGTGGGTGGCACCATCAGTGCCCACCATCACCATTTAATTTACTGCTCAGGGTACTTTTGGTACCACTTTGCTAGGGACTTACAAGTGCATTACATGTACTAAATTGGGTGTAGGCCAAATGTGCCATGATTAGGGGGAGAGCACAAGCACTTTAGAGCTGGTTAGCAGTGGTGGGGAGCACAGAGTCCTAATGGCAACAAAAACAAGATCAGCAAAAATAGGAGGGATGAAGGCAAAACGTTTGGGAGAAGACCACCTTAAGACCTACAGGCCTAACATTGTGTAGATTAGGTTTTTCTTAATTCTGTGTGTAAAATATTTATGTGTTTATGCATCAGTTTCTTCTATGAGGTTATTCCCCAACATCCACAAGGATGCGATTCAACATGGCACATAGCATGGGGGTTTCCCTGTGAACCCTGAGATTATGGGAAATGCAAAGTCGACAAAAGTTAGTTACTTATTTACCAATGCACTATAACAATTGTTTAACCTTTCCTCCTGCATGCATATTTCTGACGTAAAATAACTCAGTTTCCTCACAAATATTGATTTTATAACCAATTTTATATTTTCTTGTATTTTATAACAGAACTGCACTGTTTTACCTAAGTCAATCTCTAAACCTTAGTCTAGCCTTCCCCAAAACTTTTTTTTGCCTCTTTCCCTCCATGTTTTGATGAAATTTGTTTCAGTTGGCCTTATAACTCTGTGCACTTTACCCCTGCTAACCAGTGCTAGAGTGCTTGTGCTCACGCCCCAAATATGGTAAAATTAGCTTACAACTAAATACTAGTAGGCCTGCAGCACTTATTGTGCCATCCACTTAAATTGCCCCTTCAAACATGTCCCAGGACTGCCATTGCAGCCTGAATGCAGCTTTAAACTGACAATTCGACCAGACAATATAAGACCTCCTTGCCAGGCCTAAACTCCCCTTTTATTGCATGAAAGTCACATCTAAGGCAGGCCCTAGGTAGCCCATAGGGCAGGGTGTATTGTGATTAAATGGTTGTACTTGTATTTTCAAGTTTCACATGTCCTGGTGGTGGGAAACCCCTAAATTCATTTTTCACTACTGTGAGGCCTACCTGTCCCATAGGACAACATTGGGTTGCCTTCTAACATTTATCAAGCGCTAACCTTTGATTGAGGCAGACAAGAATTTCATGTTTGGTACCTATGAAATTGTTATTAGAAATCCTCTTTAATGGTAGTTTCAGATTTTAAGTTACAATTTTGAAAATGCCACTTTTAGAAAGTGGTGTGGTGTGGTGAGCAAAGGAATGATGGATTTAACCCAGATCCTTGTGACGGGGGTGAATGTTTGTATTGTACAGCATTCCGTCCATCAATTGTTTCTTTTGCATATGTCGCCGTAAGTGGGAAGGGTATGCCCAGACGCGGGTCCCGTGCTCACTACACCACTGGATTCAAGCTAGCCTGGCTGATGAAGGGTGATGCCCTGAAACCGGTCCCAGGATGCTTGTTTCCGGTCCAGGGGGGACCTGGCTTGGCAGTTCGGGGTGGACTGCTCCCACAAGGAACAGGGTCAAGACTGATTTGCATATGGCTGGGTCCAAACTGGGGTGGTGTCGTGAGCAAAAGAATGATGGATTTAACCCAGATCCTTGTGACTGGGGGTGAATGTTTGCATTGTCCAGCATTCCGTCCATCAATTGTTTCTTTTGCATATGTTGCCCTAAGTGGGAAGGGTATGCCCAGACGTGGGTCCATTGCTCACTACACCACTGGATTCAAGCTAGCCTGGCTGATGAAGGGTGATGCCCTGAAACCGGTCCCAGGATGCTTGTTTCTGGTCCAGGGATGACCTGGCTTTGCAGTTTGGGCTGGGCTGTTCCCACAAAGAACAGGGTCAAGACTGATTTGCATATGGCTGGGTCTAAACTGGGGTGGTGTGGTGAGCAAAAGAATGATGGATTTAACCCAGATCCTTGTGACTGGGGGTGAATGTTTGCATTGTCCAGCATTCCGTCCATCAATTGTTTCTTTTGCATATGTCGCCCTAAGTGGGAAGGGTATGCCCAGATGTGGGTCCCATGCTCACTACACCACTGGATTCAAGCTAGCCTGGCTGATGAAGGGTGATGCCCTGAAACCGGTCCCAGGATGCTTGTTTCCGGTCCAGGGAGGACCTGGCTTAGCAGTTCGGGCTGGACTGTTCCCACAAGGTACAGGGTCAAGACTGATTTGCATATGGCTGGGTCCAAACTGGGGTGGTGTGGTGAGAAAAATAATGATGGATTTAACCCAGATCCTTGTGACTGTGGGTGAATGTTTGCATTTTCCAGCATTCCGTCCATCAATTGTTTCTTTTGCACTTTTAGAAAGTTGGCATTTTCCTGAACTTTGACATTTGGTGCCTACAGCCTGTCCTGGGTCACATGACTAGGTGTAGCTGACAGTTTGACTTTGTTTATTTCTCAGAGACAGCTACATAATAGAGGGATTAGGTGTGCCTGAATGGGCCATCAACTTGCAGGGTGCGTGCGGAGCTGGGCACAGCACCACTTGCAACTGAGATGGCTGTTCTCTGCCTTTACACAAAAGACTTGTCACCCCGGAATTGTTTATTCAGCCATCTTGGAGACATGACAGAGGAGTCAGGAAATTCCAAGCACTTCAAAGAGAAACCTCTAGAAATATCTACTTCAAAGAAGACACAAGGTGTAGAAATAGGGCCCTCAGACCTACTCTTTAGTTCACTTTCTGGAGCTGCGCTAGGGCTCTCCGAGGACTGCTTGCTGCTGTGGTCTACTGTGTACCTCAGAAGACTGCTTTGCTGCAACTGAAAGGACTGCTTTGGTGCCAGGAGCCTGCCTTAAACACTTAGAGGCGGTCCCTGCTACTTGAGCCTTCCTTCATCACTTGACCCCAGGACTAGTAGAGTGACTCCAAGGGCTAGTTTGCTGGCCTCCCGTTCAGAACCTCAGGGACAGAAAAGGCTCCCAACATCTTGAAACTTCATGGACCCAGCCTGAGTGAGTCTAAGCCCCCAAGTTGTGCCACTCCAGTCCTGGACCCTTGGTGGTCATGGTAAGGGTGCCGATATAGCCAAAATTCAAAACTTGGGACTTGAAATGTTTTTGCCTAAAAAACTGCTCTGAGAACCAAGGGAAGACTGGGACCAACCTGCTCGTCTATCTGCCCAAGCTGCATCACCGGCCGGCTTGACTTTGCGGCTGCTGCTGCTACGGTCTTCTCTGTGCAGCACATCCTGTTCAGTGATCCTTCGCCACAGGGGTATCCGGCCTTGAGGAACTCTTGTTGGCTACAACCTCTTGCCTTGTCTCACTGGAGGTTATTGAGTTTCAAAAAAGTGACTAAGTCCGAATGTAGAAATCTTCACCACAGCTTTGCCCAGCGTCTCCCCGATGACGACGCTCACTCCTTTGATTGCTTGCCCACTGAACTTCACCTTCTCGAACTTTTCCTTCTTGTAACATTTTCTTCAAAATGTCTTCTAAATTTGAAGGTAAGCACCGACCAGACCCAATCTACTCTTGGCATTTGATCTTTTAGGTGCTAGAATTTTATTTATACTTTAAAAATGTATATCTCTGGTTCTACTGATTGAATTTCTGTCTTTTTGGTGTCAAATAATGTATTAAATTTTAGTCTATTTTTCTAAATTTGTGTGGGATTTTTTTGTGTTGTGGTTTCAATTTATTGCTGTTTTTATGCTTCATAAATAATTTACACATTGCCTGTCTGCTTTTGTGTCAAACTACCAGGTGATTAAGCACAGGTTCATTTAGTCACTTGTGTGTTTCACCCTGAAGGGGATTGTGTCTGTTGCTTGACCAGGGGTCACCCCCCCATTCAACAAACGACCAAATTTCTCACTGTTATTTCATTTCCTCATCAGGACTGGCTCAAGGACCTGGAATATAGATGTAGTTTGGGTTCATGCTTGAGTATGTAGACGTAACATGTAAAGTGCAGGGCATATTTACAGAGGAAAACCGGTTTGTATTACGAACTAAATGGTTAGCAGATGAACCTAGCGCCGGGACAAGGAGGACTTACTGCAGCAACTGGTTGGTGTAAAAGCTTGCTGTTTCCAAAAACCATAATTAAGGGGTAATCCTGGACATTGTGGTGATACTGCACTGTAAGCAACTTGTGCAAATCGTTGTCTGGTGCATCTCAGAGACTATAAAATAATATACCATATTTTCTCCAGTGGGTCCCTTTAAAAGTATATTGCTCTGTGTTCTTAAATTAATAGTGGACTCATGTATAGCAGTGTCTACGTAGTCTGTTTCTTAAGGAGGTCTCCAGAGGCGTGCTCTTTCTGGTGCTTGTAGCATATGTGTGTAACATGAAGCACCGACACCCACCGACCACGCACGCAACCTGGGGTTTATCCTCGACTCAACACTCTCCATGACCAAGCAAGTCAACGCCGTCTCATCCTCCTGCTTCAACACCCTCCGCATGCTCGCAAGATCTACAGATGGATCCCCACCGAAACAATAAGAACGGTCACCCAGGCCCTCGTCAGCAGCAGGCTGGACTACGGAAACGCCCTCTACGCGGGGGCCTCGGCCAAACTCCTGAAACGACTGCAACGTATACAGAACGCCTCGGCACGCCTGATCCTCGGCGTCCCACGCCACAGCCACATCACACCCCACCTGAGAGACCTGCACTGGCTCCCCGTCAACAAGAGGATCACCTTCAAGCTCCTCACCCACGCACACAAGGCACTCCACAACACCGGACCGGCATACCTCAACAGACGACTCACCTTATATGCCCGAACCGCCAGCTCCGCTCAGCCAACCTCGCCCTCGCCTCCGTCCCCCGCATCCGAAGAGCGACCACCAGCGGCAGATCGTTCTCCCACCTCGCCGCCAAGACCTTGAACACCCTCCACATCCTCCTACGGCAGACCCAGGACCTGCTAACCTTCAGGAGGCTACTCAAGACCTGGCTGTTCGAGCAGTAGCAGCAACCCCCCACCCCCCCAACGCCTTGAGACCCTCATGGGTGAGTAGTGCGCTTTACAAATGTTCTGATTGATTGATTGATTGATTGATTGATGAATGCCTCTGAGTTCACATAGCAAAAAAGTGTTTCCATATCAGTTTGCACCCCAGCATGCCATAACCATAAATCACAGTACCCCTTCACAGATACCTAGAAACAATATCACCATGGAAGATGTGCTCATTATTAATAAGGCAGCCTACTGACTTTGCCAGGAAATCACCATTTCAATAAAAGCAGGAATATGTTATACTTTACCACAGCAACATCGCTGAATTATTCAGGACAGTAGCAATAACAAATACATCTAATAATCCACCTTTGCAACACTATTCAAGCCACTAGGGATAGTACCAACACCTAATACTCTTCATTATAATGTAAAACCTTCTGTATCAACCATCAACATCATAAATAAAGCATTTTGTTGAAATATAATGTCTCAGAGCCTTAGTTCTACTTTTACTTTGCTACTACTGCAGCTTTAGGACCAGCAAACTATATATCAACAAAGGTACAAGCTCCAGGAGTGCTTTGAATTCAAATTATACCTGTCCCAGGGTCAGGGATTTCATCACCTAAGAGATGTAGGGCCAGCGTTTGTGAGGGCAGCTCTGCAATGACGCCTGACGCTTAATGTGCAAGCCACGTGTTCCATAAGGATGGTGGCGATTGTAAATGTAAGTCTTTTATATAACTTGACCTGAAATGTCAAAATATGGTGTCCGAATATAGTACCTTATTTTAAATTTGGTCATTACAATATATGAAATTTGTGAGACTGAGACTAGCCTGCACTGATTGTTCTAAATGAGAGTGGCTGCCCTGGGTGATAGTCACTGACATTTGCTCCTAAATAACTCTGTTTCAACCTCATCCTTATATGGAAGGGGTCTTTTCAAGGTGCAACCCCTCTGCTGTGTGGGATATTTTGTCGTTTGGCTGCCAAAGGGTGTAGCAAGGAGGCTAGAGAGAGGTTAGCCCCTACCACTTGGACGTTTGCTAAAAATGGTTCTGTGAATTATTATATTTACAGAGCACTTTTCAAAGGAAAGGAATTCCATGTAGGGAAAGGAGGATTTTAGAGTATTCAGCCATTTTAGGAATGGGGCTAGAGGCACAGGTAACAGGCAAATTAGATATTTCCTTTCCATTCAACAATTGATGTTTGGTCACTGGAACTTAGAAACCAGATTAAAACAGAGGGTGATTCCATGCAAGGAGAACATGGCCGCTACATGTATTACAATCTCTTTTCAGGACATGATTTTGAGAACTGAGAAAGCCATTTCCCTGCCCTCGCCCAGAGGGATATTTAAACATGGCAAGAATGAACACAACTGGAACCTTAGGGAGAGCCTCATGTCCAGGGGGCCCAGCACCAAAGGAGGCTGCAGATTTTTTTGGGCTGTACAAGAATTTGAAAAGACTTGAATAAGTTGTGAAGAGTTATATAAGAGAGCAAAGGCGCCCTAATTAAAATCGGAAAGGAAACAGCATCAAAAACTGATTAAGACCATTTTGACATGACCTTTGTTTTCTGGTCTATTTCTCTGATTTTGAGTACAGATGCTTCATGTTCATTCATGGTCGCACCGCATCCTAGAGCTAGATCCTCTTTTTCCTGCTTTGAGATGGCCAATTTCTGCAAAAGGTGTCACCTCAACCTTCCTCGAAGCAAGTCTGACCTCATGGAATCCTCGTCAGATACACGCTTTTATTTCATTGTGCTGGATTCTACTAAGCTCAAACAAGTCACCGAGGGGCATATTATCAAGAAACGGCGTTAAAATTATCGCCGCTTTAGCGGCAGAAAACTGCCGCTAAAGCGGCGATAATGGGCTTGATAATATGCCCTTGAGAATTCCAATAGAAGCCCATGTTCTGGTGTCAACATGGGCTTCTATTGAATTCTCAAGGGCATATTATCAAGCCCATTATCGCCGCTTTAGCGGCAGTTTTCTGCCGCTAAAGCGGCGATAATTTTAACGCCGTTCTTGATAATATGCCCCTGGATTTGAACTTTTTTATCTTTATTAGAAACAACATTTCAACCACGAGATACTGGCATTTTTGACTGTCTTTACTGATTTTATACTTTCTTTTGAATTGTAATGCAACAACATTCACATATGATTTTAATGCAGCCAATTCTTAAGTCAATGCCTAATATTTGTTGCTTTTTCAGACTCACTGGTCTTAAGTATTTCATGAGCACTTTAACCTGTTTTGTTCTTAAACAATGTTTGTTTTGTTCTATGGTATTTGTTATACAATACAAAAAATTAACAATGCTCTTTAAAACCCCTAAAAATACACCACTGATTGATTGCAATGAGGCTTTTTTAAAGACTTTTCTTGTATTTTTAGTAATGCATTTTAAGTGTTTAGTTAAACAAACATTACATCTTGTGAATAAAAAAAATAGTTGTGATTGTGAATCTGTTTTGCTAAATTCCAGCTCTTCTCTTGCAGAACTACTTATGTGATTTACACACGCACGCACGCACACACACACATATATTACTCCACCTATATCCATCCATTTTATGTTCATCTTGTAACTTTTAATGTGTATTTACTTTGTATTATTTCATTTGTCTTCTTGGCTTTTTTATTTTATGCTGTCCGTCTTGTGGAACTAGCAATGTGTTCTTCTGTGACTTCAACTTGCTCCTATGTTGTCTATCACCCTTTCGGTGCATTGTACACTAGTGTAACTGCAAATTAAAGTATCCATAATTCTCTCATACAAGTTTACAAAATGATTTTAATTCCCAGAGTTTTCCTTATAATATTATAATTGATATGTAACTTTTTTATTTCAGAGAATGAAAGACCTAGTTATCGAGTCTCTAGAATATATCATTTACATTCTCCAACCCAAACTGTATAATTTAAATTGAAAATGATTTCCATTAGTGGAAAATATATTCCTTTTTTGGCAGCTGTATCCGAGGCACCTACAGTTTAAAGAACTGGGGGCATTTGCACCTCATGCTTGTCCATGAACTCATTAGCTACCTAGAAGGTACTGAATGGCTGTAAATTGAAATGACAGATTTGAGCCCATGATAATCCACACAGAATACCAAATATGCTCAGCTTGGATCGAAAACAGACAACCAGTGGCTATGTTACTGGCAAATCTTACTGTGGCAAAAGTATGTCATTCAGAATGGAGCAACACCTGTGGACCACATTTCAGAAGAAAACTGGACCATTCCAAAAATGAAGGTAATGGACAGTAGAAACATTGATTAACCTATGTAGCACAGTTAAGAGTTACAAACATTTTAAACACATAGTACAGTTTTTAACAAAGAAATACTAATCTCTTAGTATCACTACTCTACCTGGCCCTCTCTACAGGGTCACCCCAGATTTTTTTCCCTTTCTCTGACTTCCTTTGCTGAACTTGTTTTTGTTGGCTTGTAAGTCCCTAGTATATGGTTCTACATGTACCCAGGGCCTGTAAGTTAAATGCCACTAGTGGGCTGCAGCACTCATCATGCCACCCACTAAAGTAGCCTTTTTAAAATATGTCTCAGACCTGTCACTGCAGCTGCAGGGCAGTTTTAAACTGTCATTTCGACCTGGCACATTAAACCATTAAACCTTTTACCAGGCCTACTCGTCCTTTTTAATATTTGTAAGTCACCCCTACGCTGGGCCCCAAGGCTCATAGGGCAGGAGGCATGGGGGCTTATTTAGAAGTCCCTTGTGCCGCCTGTATGTCACTTTCCCCATATTAAAAGTGAATTACTTTTTAAATAAAAAATAAGTTATTGCTCTGGAGAGCATAAAGGATACATTTTTCTGTATTATTTCCTCAGAAATGGTACCCATGTTGTACTTAAGATAGTCATAATACATTGAATATTATTTTATTTGTTTGTAAAAACACACACAAATTAATTCAATCACTCCGATTTTTTTTGTGCAGAAGGTAAAATATATATTTCTCACAACAATGTCGCTGTCAATGAAACAAAGCCCATGTGGTTCTTTTTGAATGAATGCATTGTTTATTTGGAAATTATATGTTTACAGCGATTTTTTTATTGATCATTTCTAAAGGTTGACTGGCAAATTAACTGTTTCTAGGCAAATTTAAAACATGTTTTCTGTTTCTAAAATGACACAATAATGAAGAAAGGTGTTGAAATATAATCTTCTGAGTGGTTATTCTATCCTGAACACTGCAGTTCTTCAGAGGTGTCAAGCGATCCTTCATCCATGTCTAGTTACAAATGTCCATCAGCAGGGACTAGAGAAGAATTTGTACAAAAAGAGTAATGTTACTAATATGGAAATTAGAGGTCAATTCATACAGTCTTCACAGTCAAAGTTCTCAGCAGCCTATTTCTGACAAAACTATTTAAAGTGTTTGTTGCTTTTAGTCACATGAATTTCTATTATAACTTTTGGAGTTGTTTGAAACAATTTTCTATGTCAGTCATCCAACTGGAAAACAAGAGACACTGATGCAAATCTAATAAACAATCAGAACACATTGTGTGTATTTCAAATGTGTCCTGTATTGAAAGCTCTAATATTTATGTTTCCTCAAATTGTGGAAACTCTCTTTGGTCACCTTTTAGAGCTGCCTTTCATTGTACCTTTTCCTGGCTTGCATAGGTACTGGAATCATTCTTGTGTGGCTTTCTGGACACTGACCAGAAGTGGACACCAAACATGTTCAAATATTAAGGTAACATATTCACTAATGACTTGTAAGAAACATGGAAGGTAAATGTTGAGAAAGTGCTTCTGTGTCATTGGATAGGTGGGCCCCCTATCACTCTATGGGATAGTCTCGGTTGTATTAAATTGATGGTCACATGATTGTCACTTACTGGTTGTGGACCTTTTATCATTGACGAACAGAACAAGATTCTTCTGTAATCCAAGACTGGACAAAACTCTCCTCATCCTTGGCAACAAATCCATCTGGCATCTGATATTCCTGTTCCCGCTCATCATCGTGATGGCCACAAACACCACAAGTCTTGCCCTTCATCCACAAAGCTGGTGTAACCTTTATAATATAGCATGAAAGAGATATCTGATATAAATATATGTAATCTTGTCAATATGGTCAACAATGCAATAAGTGAATGCACAAGAATACCTGGCATGTGACTCTGTCATAGTAAAGCTTCTCAATGCCAAAGTCAGGTGCGATGAGAACGAGCCCATCAGCCTCCTTTTCAATCCTCAAATGAGGTTCTGGAATGAAAAGAAGTGTGTTACATGTGAAATTCAAAGGAACAAGGCAGTATATCATTTACGTAGGAGCATAAGCTGCAGATATCCAAGCAGTGCTAGAATTAGATCCAAGAAGGTATAGAAATTTGCATGTTAAGCAATAGGAGGTGTTGGACCTTTAGGGAGAATCCTGCTTCAGAACTGGCTCATATTGTATATTCGGTTGCACATATAGTTGTACAACTCAATGAGTTGGCTAATAAGCGCACTTACTAAATGGCAGGTGTTCTACTGATTTGCAAGGATTATGCATTTTCTGGGTGGTCCAAATAATAACAGCCCTCTCCTACCCCAAATCATCGCAGATATACACTAATAAACCTCAAGATGGACTGACTCAAAAACGGCAAAAATGTATTTTAATATCTAAGTTATGGTGTGGTTCTAGAGGTGCAACTCAGCAAAACTAAGATGTTTCTTGGAAATATGATTCCCACTTCATCCAGGGAGAAGCTGCTATTTTAGCATCCTCAGAGCAAAATCATATATAGACCTTGGGCTCAAGCTCTCTGCTATAGATAAACCAAGATTAGCCATAAAAAACCAGTGCTCAAAATTTTGAAAATGCTAGAATTTTAGGGATAAACATTTTCAGATTTGTTAACACTTCTTCCAAAGAGAGAAATGAATACAATCAAATGAGTAACCAATTAATATAATAAGTTGTCAGGTGGATATATTTACTCCGGCAAATGTGTCTATTAAGCATTTTTTGGTGGATTTTGAAAGCCCAAAGTGCATTTATGGTTGGAAAAACTCTAAAGAGCTAGGAATGGCAAAGGGGTGTTACAATGGAGTAGTCCAGCAAAAAGGAGCTATTGTTCTGCAAGTAGATTTTCACCCTTGAAATGTATGTAAAACTTGTTTTATCTTGTGTCTTACCATCACAGAAGAGGGAATGGAACCCTTCCAGGTTTTGTAGGGGAACAATAGTTGGGGCTCAGAGCTTCTCAAAGGGAGAACATTTTGTCCCTCTAGAGAAAAAGCTCACACATGCAAATATACATTTGCTCATGTTTACTCATGCACATTTTCTCGGTGGAGAATACCTAGATGATTACATTTTTTAAAAATAAAGTTAAGCTTGGAATATCATGAATTGCATGGATTTCCAGAACTATGCCTATGATTTGCTACGAAAGTCTGAAAAGTGACAAATTTGCTTCAAATTTAGGAGTAGATGTCCAACTTTTTATAGCTGCTCTTTGTGAATCAATCTCAGATGAAGAGAAATACAGCTAAGAATCTATGTAATCTATTCTTTGTAGGATCAGCAACCAATGTAATCTGCACCAGGAATTTAAGTATCTTAGTCGCTTCATAGAGCACTACAATTTCATATTTAGGCCATTTTGGAATGATTTGCAGTTACAGAGAGAGAGTAATAAGCAGATGTTAGACCTGGCATCCTGGGCGTGGTTTCCCCTGACTTTTTTGCTTTCTGATCTCCAGTTTTTCTGACTTTGCTTTTGCTGGCTTCAGAACTCTGGAATCTTTATCACTGCTAACCAGTGCTAAAGTGCATGTACTCTCTACTTTAAACATGGTAGCATTGGTTAATCCAGAATTGGCATATTTAATTTATTTACACGTCCCTAGTAAAATGCACTACATGTGCCCAGGTCCTGTACAATGGTATATCACATACCCAGGGCCTGTACATTAATAGCTACTAGTGGACCTGCAGCAGTGATTGTGCCAACCACTCAAGTAGCCCTTTAAACATGTATCAGGCCTGCTATTGCAGAGTTTACCTAGCAAGTTAACCTTCTTGTCATGTCCAAGCCTTCCTTTTTAATACACATAACTCACCCCTAAGGTAAGCTGTGGAGAGCTCAAGGGCAGGGTGCAGTGTATTTAAAATGTAGCACATGTACTTTTACGTTTTACATGTCCTGGTAGTGAAAAATTCTTACATTCGTTTTTCACTACTGCAAGGCCTATCTCTCCCATAGGCTAATATTGAGATTACCTTATAGCATATTATAAATGTAATTTCCAATAGGGAAAAGATGAGAACCCCAAGTTTAGTGTCTCTGGAATCACGTTTTAAAATCCCAGCTTAAGGTGTAGTTAGATTTTAAATTGCAATTCTGAAAATGGCACTTTTAGAAAGTTGCCATTTTCTTACTTTAGCCATTTGGTGCCTTCTGCCTATGTCTGAATACATGCCTGAGGTGTGTGACAGCTGAGCTTTGTGCATTCCCTCTAGACAGCCACAAACAAAGTGAGCTTTGGTGTGACTGGTGGACCATCCACATCCTGATGAGCCATCCTGGGCAGGATAGGAGGTTGGAGCTGGTATTTACATCTGAATAGGCTATGTCCTTCCCCCACACAAAGGGCTGCATATCCCCCTCTAGTGAGGCTGGAGCCAGGGCAGGAAGGGCAAGGACTCTGTGCACTTGAAAGGTCTCTCTTTAAAGTCCCCCCCCACTTCAAAGACACAATTGAGTATAAGTACTGGACCTCTGACACCACTAACTCAGTACACCTCTGGACCTGTGGATACTTTGCCAGGAAATAGGATTGCTGTGCTGCTACAAGGACTGCCACTCTGCTGGACTGCTACTCTGATCGACTCCTGCTTTCCAGTGCTGACCTGCTGCTCTTTTGCCTGTGAGTAAGAAGGACTGGACCTGCATTTCTCTAACCCAGAACCAAAGTGACCCAAAGGGCTTGTCTGCTTGCCTACTGTTTGAAGTCTCAGGGACATCAAAGACTTCCAACCATCCACCTTCAGCACATGGACTCTGCCATCCGAGAGTCTAGCCCTGCCAAGTGGTGCCAATCCAGTCCCAGGTCCTTGGAAGTGGGTATAAAGTGCTGCAACTATCGAAATTCATGCAATGCAGTCGTTGCACAGCTCGGAACCGGCGCATCTCCATCAACACATCATCGTTGCTGTGAGAATCGAGGAGATCGCATTGCTGACAGCGTGGCGCATCACCTCCATTCCTGATACATCTCCGACTTTGCACAGCTCGGAGCCAATGCATTGTCTACATCCTAAGGATCGACGCCGACTCATCGTCTCCTTTGTCCTTGCATTTCGTCCTCGACGTCAACTAAACCACGAAACAAGGTACTGTTTTAGCAGGTCAAGTCTGACCCCTGTATCTGACCCATGCTCCATTGCGGTCCACCTGAACTTTTGGATTTGACCAGGTCTAGTGCGACCAGATAGCCCCGGTTGGCACTTTATGCTTTTAAGCACTACATTTCCAATTAGTCTTTAAATATTCATAACTCCAGTTAATCTTGTTGGATTTTTATCGTTTTGGTCCTGTTTTGTTCAATAAATTACGCTCTATTTTTCTAACTAGGTATCTTTTTTGTGTGATGTTTTCACTGTTTTACTGTTTGTAGTGTTACACAAATACTCTACACAATGCCTCTTAAGTTAAGCCTGACTGCTCTGTGCCAAGCTACTAGAAGGTGAGCACAGGTTAATTTAGGGTGTGTATCTGATTTACCCTGACTAGGATTGAGGTTCCTGCTTGGGCATGGTGCATACCACTGCTAACCAGAAACCCAATTTCTAACAGTAGAGGAGCAGGGTCAAAAGAAATTATATGGAGAGCAGAAAGTGTGGCCAGGAACAAGTTTGAATGGGATGACACAAAGCAGAGGGCCAATGGAGATCTACCAATTGTAAGTGTGCATTATGCCCTGATGTTGGAATTGATATCATACATGAATATAGTACACGTAAGCTGTTAATGCCATTTCTTAATTTAAGCACATGTTTTTTATCGATAGGGCAGGTTCTTTGATTACGTACCAGAATGGGATTCATATGGCAGGCTATTCACCTCAATTCCATTTATGATCAGCTTCAAGGAGTCAGCAGATGGATACATGTCAATATCGCTGAAGAAGGAAAAGAACAGATTATATATATTTGTTAAATATCTGTTTTTTAGATACTGAAAATCTTCTGTCACTTTATGAAAAGTGTGTAGCCATTGCGTACAACACTATGGGTCTTATTTAGAGTTTGCCGGATGGCTGCTTCATCACAAATGTGAAGGATATCCTGTATGCCTAATTACAAGCGCATTAGGATGTAATCTCCACCCAACTCTAAATTAGGCCAGAGCATAATGTTAAGTATGCCAGAGTAATCATAGTAATTCCAGTAATTCTGTGTCTGTCTTTGGGAGGGAATTACCAATATTTACACAGTTACGCCCGCTTGTTTGATGAGGAGTAATTTTGGGGGGGGGATTAGCAAAGAAACTAATTTAGCAAGCACTGCTCTTCGTGTTGTATTGCATTTAGCAACATTTTCTTAGTGCTAAATGCATCCTTGCATCCATTTTGGAAGCGAGGGTGCATTTTGCCCCATGAAAATAGAGCTAAATACCAGGGGTAAGTTAGGGGAAAATCCTACCCCAAAAGCACATTTAGCTGCTTGCACTGCTATTCTTGTTCTATTACATTTATCGCTATTTCTTAGTGTAAAATGCATCCTGGCATCCACTTAGTGAGGGGGCATTTTTGCGGTAACAATATATGCTAAATGCAGAATTACTCTGCTTGTGTAGTTCTGCAGAATCTCACAGAATTTTTTGAATATTCGCATGATCACGCTACATGGAATTACGGGAGTTAAGCCCACCCCTACTCAAAATTAGGCCCTTAGTTCTGTTTGCAAGGTGGGCTTGCACTATGAAATTTATAAAGGGCCACAAAACCCTTTCTGCAAAAACATAGGTGCTATCACCGATAAAGCATCAACAAATTCAAAAGGGGGCGCTCCATGAATTGCTGGACACGGACTGCTCTCTAATCGAGGATTTGCCAATGGCCTGGTGCATATTCCTATGAAAGAACATGTGCCAGACTGATGCTCCACAAGGGTAAGTTGTATAATAGAGCCCCATGATGTGGACTTCACCTACCTCCTACACCACTGAGGAAAACAATCCTGTTCACTAACTGTTAGGGAGCATAGACAAAAGTACACAGGTTGACTTGAAAGAACACCTTGCACCATGTAAGCATTGTCTGTATTCTTATTTTTTTGTGATGGTATGGATCTTGCCTGTGTCTTCCATTTTTTCATATTTATTGTTTGTTGCAGTTATCTACTATTTTATTGGATATGCTGCATTCCTCAGTTCACATTTTGTCATGCTGTTAGTGCTCATAAAAAGGCCACATTCAGAGTTAGTTAATTGCATATGCCAGATGGATATGTCCTATGTCTGATTCCCCAGGCTGCAGTACAATCTTCCCCACTCTGAAGCATCAATGTATTTTAAGAAATCTCTCAGGCCATATCTACTATTTCATGACAGTGAATTTCAGGAGGTATGCAGTTGAATCCACAGATCAGTGCCAACGATGCTGGCAAACTCTTAGTCATCACTAAAAGGTGGTGGGTTTAGTGAAGGGGAAAACTGCTCTTTGGAGCCTTCTTGGATACCACCACTTCATTTAGCATTAATCAACAAAAACCATCCTGGAGGTAAAGAAATTCAGTCCTTTGGTACTCCCTGAGTCATACCCCTGCACACTATGTTTCACATAACAATACATGCAGTTGAAATAGCTTTTGTAACAAACAGAAATTCAGTGCTTAAAAGGCAGATTCATAAAACAAAATTAAATGTTAAAAAATGCTCCCAGTTGAGACATGCTGGTCATCTTCTTTCTGGTCTTGAGTACATTGACTTGCAGAAAATGGTGGCAGACACAAAACCCAGCTGCTCCCAAAATTGGAGTCACTTATTATCTGCACAGTTTATGTTAATTACGATCACATCGGGAGACACGTTTGCCTTGTTGATCGGCACCACGAAAGGTGAGGACAGATGAAAGGGCCTCAGTTGGTCCTTTACGATAAGATCAAATTGTTAACTCCAATGGGTTATTTCCATTAAAGGTGCACATGTGCCAATTGTGTTTAATTTTGGGTGGTGTGTTTGAGCAATATTTCATGTTTGGCACAAGTCAAAGCAATTTTGTTGCACATAGACTGGGGGAATTCTGGTTCATATACATTCAGGTCCCCTGCTCCATGCTGGTATCTACATACTAAATGATAGTGCCAAACTCTTGAAACTGGCAGCCTTGTTCAGCCAGAAGTATTTTCCATAGAACATTGCTTTTGCCATTCTTACTTTTAATCTGCTGATCCTAATTCATTATTACTTTTGCAGAGAATGAATTATCCATTGAGAATTACCAATGACCGATCTATGTTCTTCTGCGAGTTAATTGTTTTCCATTTTCATTCATGCTACTTTTTTCATAAACAAGATACCTCTGCTCAGTAATATTTCTGGATGAATTTGAGACCACAAAAAAAGACTCATCTATAAGTTTATGAAAGAAAGTGGTGAGAGGACATAATGGACACCTATGAGCTAATCATGCAAGATGTAAACCAAAGATACACCACACACACTTATGTTTGAACATTCATCTTGTGAATCTGGAAATACTCACTAGCTGCCCAGTTTGACATTGATGGCCTTCTGGTCAGGAGACTCTTCCACTTTCTTCATCATCACCAGGAAGTTCAGCTCAGGGCTACAGTCTTGGGCCAGGATATGGTAGCAGCTTCTGGCCATCGAGTAGTTAAATGCAACGTCATTGAATGTGGTGATTCTATCTTTGGAAACCGTACAATGACCTAACAAATATTCAATTCAAATTCAATGTCATGATATCGCGCAAGAAGAAAAAACAGCAACTGTAATTACACAGACCTCGATTAACAAAAATGCAAGGAGGATTGGAAGTAATATGAAGCACCATTGGAACCTATCACCATCCTTGCCCCACACTTAAACCATTAACAGCTTCCCGTTTTGAGGAGCTTGCAGATGGGCTTTAGAGAAACAAATGGACTTTAGCATCCCTTTTTACTGTCTATTCCTGCCACTGCGTTCATAATGCCTTATAGGAAGGGTAGTAAGGGTGCTGACAGGTGAATCAAAAATGAGCCTTAGATAGCAATTGCTATCCATAACTGCCATCCAAATCTAAACAGTATGCTTAACTGTCAGAACTTAAAGCCTTATGTCAAAACCTACAAATGTATATGTTTACTCTTCTGGTCATCTAGTGGACAAAGGGTTAGATGTCTGAACATTTATTTAGTCACAAACACTCCAAGGTGGATTTTCCAACCTCAAAAATGGTTTTTGCAGTGTGTGAATCCTGTTGTAGCATTTGGTAAAATTGTACCGATTCCTTATGGGATTATGGATGGATACCGGTGTGCTACTAGGAAGAAGCATGTTGTGGGCGTGCCTTTCAAATACCAAATTATTATGCAATGCTTTAATGGTTTACAACTGTAATTATAGTTTCTAACCAATGAAAAGATACTGAGCTTCCAGTTGTTATGGTAACCCGGTCAGATAATGTGAACGTTTAAAAAATGTTTCAGGAAGAGCAGGCTGTTGTCCACAGGATCATTGCCAACTCTTAAAGAACGTTTTGAAAAACAGCTGTACTTTTTAAAAGTAGCACTGTTTCCATTAAGGGAGCAAATGGCTTCTTTAAATATTAAAATCTTTATTGATGCGGTCATAGACATGGTGGTCTGCTGACCCATGCAAATCACCATCCCTGTGATAGCCACCAATAGGAGTGAGTCACAATTTGCGACGTAACTCATGAATATAAATGAGAAAGTTCAGATGGTGACTCCATCTGAGAATGAGTTTTGGAAATAGATAAAATAGGGCATAGATCGGTTTGCAAAATTGCAAACTGGTCGCAAAAATCTGAGACCGGTGCATTAGTGCATCTGGCACTGG